>ML806839.1:85325-96181 GCA_009831015.1 Picea engelmannii
TCAAAGTTATGATTACTTCAAGTTAGGGTTGTTGACTAATCCAAAACTAGGCATGTGAGACTAAAGAAAAGTTTGATGAAAATGATAGTCTCTTGTTTTTAAAGTTAAGGAATGTTTGTAGGAATGTGATCATATACACCAGGCTTATTATAGAGCTACAAATCAGATTTAGATGATGAAATTGATGAGGGCTTTTGGTTGTGGTACATGTTGAGTACATGGTTGAGACAAGTAGTTGATGAGTTGGCGCACATACATGAGGTGTATAGTTGATGATGTTGGTACATATTGATGAGTCATAGTTGATGAGTAGTTGAAACATGATTGGTACATACTTGGTACATGGTTGGATGCAATTGTTTATGGTACAGGTTGATTACAGGTTGGTGCATGGTTGATGCACTTGTTTATGGTACAGGTTGATTACAAGTTGAGGTACAGGTTGATGCATGGTTTATGCATGGTTCAGATTTAATAGTACAGGTTTACAGTGGTATATCTCACAGTGATAGTGTGACAGTGGTTCCATCATTTTACTTCTACTTCAGGGTGGCATGATGGGGCAAGGACAAGTGGTTGTAGCCACCTTCCGGTTGTAGCCGGAGAGCATTGGGGGTTGTAGCCTCCTTCTAGTTGTAGTCAGAGAATTGGGGAGTTGGAGCTTCCCTCAGGTTGTAGCCTGAGAAACTAGGGGGTTCGAGCCTCCTTCTAGTTGCAGCTGGAAAACAAAGGAAGTTGATGCTTCCAATGAATGTAATTCTTCAAGACATATAAGAAAAAACATTCCGTGGTTTTCTCTCGATTTGGGTTTCCACGTAAAACACTGGTGTATTGTGTATGTGTGTGATTGTTTATTTCTTATTGCTCATTATTGGATAATAATTCTACATTGATATAACATTTGAAGAAAAAGGATTATAATTACGCTATTATTGATTCGCCCCCCCTCTCAGTAATCCAACATCTGATACTAGTTTCCCAAAAAACTAGTATCAGTGTGTCAAACTCAAATTGAAATTTCCCAACAAATTTTCACATGCAATAATAATGCACACACATATGAACAAAGGAGGCTAAAGAAAAACAGAGGAGAAGAAGAAAAACAACAATAAATATCTAGAATATAACTAATTTATATATCCGATTCATCTTATTTTCTTATATCATACATAAGCTGAATATTTACATATATAAATACGATTGAGGCATCTATAACCTTCGAAAAAACAAAAAATATGCAACAATACGTACATTTCCAAATCAAGCTATAAAGTTCTAGGCACTTAAATTCCTAACTACTATTGGGCAACGAAATAAAAATTCAACAAAATTCAATGGAAAATAAATAAAACCAACAACAATCACATCAATTGAACACACCATTTACGTGGTAAAACCCTTCACAAGGGAAACATCCATGGGGAAATGATAATCAATATTCTTATTGATCAAGGGAAAATTACAACATCCAAACACACGCTTGCAAACCTCACACCCATCCCACACACTGCATGCCTTTTCCTCTACGAGTATGCAGAGATATATAGCATCTATCACACATTTACACAAACTAATCACTTTAGTGTGCATGCATGCATATTCTATTTTTAGTTGTTCATGTTCAACTAACTGCATAATACAGAGAGTAAAGAAATTTTATCTACATGGGAAATTGGTCGGCATATTTCAACAATCTCCACCTTGACAACAATTTACCTGATATATCATGCCCAAATTTATTCATCACCTTTCTTGCAAGCCAAGAGAAGCCAAACACCATCATAGCTCTGCAACTTCTCTAACAATACTATTACGTGAACATGTTTGCATAATTTGCTCCAGTATGGACCATTCTGTCTCCATCAGTAACCTGTCTTCTAAAATGATGCATTGTCCCATTTTGATATGGTGGATTGTTAGTCGAATGCACAACACTTTTACCAACAAAGAACATGTCATCCTGTACATATCCCAACTTACCCAATAGACCCTTTCTTTCTTGCAAGACATAACTTGAGGTAGGTCTCCTCTTTTCCAAATCTCTTGAATCATAACCATAGACTAAATCACTACAACCATTATAGGTGATACTTGTGATTATGTTCTTTTAAGATACCAAATCACCCATTTCCATGCTCTTCACCTGGTTTTTCCATGTGTCCATGAATGACAACACCAACTGCGTGTGAAATACTTGAACAATCCCATTGCAATCATCATCACCCATTTCCATGCTCTTTTTTCCATGTATCTACTGAAAACACCAAATTCATGTGAGATACTAATCATTTACATCACATACATCAAAATTCCTACTAACATACGATACTAAAGACATATAACCATTTTCTTCTTCATTATTTAGGACATAAACCTGAAGAAAACTTACAATGGAAAGCCAAAGGAATTTTACCGGTTTCACATTATTCATATCGAACTTCCTGAGTATCTTAACCACATACTTCTGTTGTGATAACCAAGGCTTACCATATTTCCTATCTCAGTGTATAATTTCCATGCCCAAGATTTGTTTTCCTTTTGCTAGATCCTTCATATCAAACCTCCTAACCAACTAATCCAACCTGTTGATCTGAAATATTCTTGTGCTTGCAACAAGCATAACATTTAACAACAAGATAATAAATATACCATAAACACAATGGTTATACTCACTTCTTGTAAAATTTGGCTCACCATGAAGGAATCAAGCATCTTGTACCATTTTCCTGGCATGCTTGAGGCCATACAATGATTCCTGAGTTTGCAAACAAATCTTCTATTGTGATTATGAACTAACCTTTCTGATTATTCCATATACATCTCCTTATCCAAAAAATTCCTTGTAAGACAATTTTAACATCTAGTTGTACTAACTCAAGATCAAGTAACACAACTAGTGCTAACACAACATGAATAGAAACGAGATTAACAATTGGTGAGAGACATTCATGGAAAACAATACCTTCCAAATAGCCTTCCGGTACCAGTAATGATTTGTACCCTTCATATTTTACTATGTTTGATTTTATAAAAGGAGATTCATCAAACACTGCATCTTTTTCCATGATGATTTTGTGGGCAGTAGGATCCCACAATCTGCATCCCTTGACATCATCACCATATCAAATATCTACATGTTTGATCTGGGTCATACTTAGAATGATGATAAAAACATAAGCATCACAACCAAACAATTTCACATTTGAGTAATCACTAGATGAACTGTTCATACCTCTTATATAATCTTCAATTCTTTTGCAACCGATGGTGACCGATTTACCAGATAGCACAATCGATTCTTCCTAGATAACAAAATCTCTTTTTCCCAAAACTATTGCTAAAACTTGGCATTACTGAACATGCCCTTTTGATCCCAACTTCCTTACAATAATTTCCAAGTTCCATGAATATGAACCTACCTTCATCATATATTCTCAAACACTTATTGACCTGCCAATGTTTGTTTTACTACAAATATCTAAACACATCATCCTTTCTATAGACCCACCTTTCTAACCTAGACACATTGTTCCACCTCAAACAATGCATTCTAAAAGCCTTGACCAAATCTGTCCAAGCCGACCCAAGTAAATCTTTGTCACTCACCTCCAGGACTTTATAATGGGGTCTGAGTGCTCCACCTTAACATGAACATTCCCTTGACCCAATCTAGCCATTCTAGCCAAGTAATCCTTCACCACTCACCTACAATCCCATTTACAATGAAGTTCACCAATCCTTTTACAATCTTCATTGCATGTAATCCATGGAAACAATACCAAGAACTACCCAAAAAACATGGACCCGAAAAATCACGTGCTTTGACCTAAAATACAAATTTAACTTATTAACTCTTTGACTGAGCCAAGTTTAACCCAACATACATTCCCCCCCACATATTCAATCTATTTAGGGTATGCATGTCATTCCAGGTCTTACAGGCATATGCTCATTTACATGCAATCAATAATTTTTTTTTTTTATAGCTTCAAGGTAAATACATTTTTTTTTCTTCTTTCAAGGTGACTCAACCATCACCGCTCTTGTTGTTTCCTTATTGTACCAACATACCTAGGTTCCATAACTCAAAGATTTTTTTTTGTTGAATTTCTTCACCTCAACTTCCAACTCTGTACTTTTTCCATTAACACAAATGCAAAATCTTTCTACACAGGTCAAATAAAATCTTTTGACCAATAAACAAGTGAATAACTCCCAAATAAATTTATATTAAGAAACCACCTCACCCCACCCCCATATATATATATATTTCAAAAAATGTTTTTTTTACCTCCACTCTCATAAACTTCAACCCTTTTTCAAATAAACAAAAAACTCTTTCTTAAAAAAGTATGTTTCTTCACAATAAAAAATTAAATTAGTTGACCTTTTTAAAAAATTGGGTGGACTTGTCAAAAGATACAACTTCATATAGGACACTTTTTAAGAAATTAATTAAAAAAAAAATGTACCTTCGCCAATCTTTATTAATTGCATACGAGTTCAATGATCTTGGCAATTTTAGGTTAACACACTTGTTGCATGTGTCAAGAGCGAAGATCCATTGGTTTCCAATATAGCATCCTCCGCAACCTCAGTCTTGTTTTCCTTTTGTCCACTCGAGTAGAATGCAGTCATCCTTTACCTTACGATCTGGTCGGCTTTGATCCAGCAACCGAACTTGGATTTCCTCTATGGATTTGATTGTTCCGATTCTGAACAAGTATTTTTCCTTAGCTCTAATATTATTCAAGTCTACGCTCTTATACCACTTGTTGGGAAGAGGAAGAATAAATTCAACAAGATCCAATGGAAAATAAATAAAACCAACAACAATCACATCAATTGAACACAACATTTACGTGGTAAAACCCTTCACAAGGGAAATGATAATCGATACTCGTATTGATCAAGAGTGAATTACAACATCCAAACATAGGCTTTTCTTTACCTCTATGGGTTTGCATAGATATATAACATATATCACACAGATACATAGACTAATAAAAAAATTACACAAATCAATCACTTTGGTGGCATGTATGCATATTCTATTTTTATATGTTCAAGTTCAGTTAACTGCATAATACTGAGAGTTAAGAAATCAAATCAACATGGAAAATTGGTTGGCAAGATTCAACATCTACAATTACAAATCAATATACACACAAAAACTATTTTTCATTATGTATAATCACAATATAAATACAATTACAAGTAGTTTAAGATAGATAGCTATCTTAAGTACACAATGTAGATAGTTGAAATAATATCTCAACTCTCCGTAACAAACTCAAACCAAATACTAATCATGGCATTTAGCCATTATTCTCCAACACTCCCCCTTAATGGAGAAATGTGAGTTTTTGTTTTTACAATATAGAAACGACATACAATTCATATATATCATCTTCATTCAATTGATCTTCATTAACAACTATACCCACTCTGCAATCACTCAGTTTCACTTTTTTCGTCTCCACACTTTCGAGCTACCTCTTGATCCATTTAAAGTATAACCGCTTCAGACCATCATTGATGTATTCGCAGGATTGACGCTTCTTGACTACCCTAAGGTATAGCCTCGACACTGAATTATCCTATGGATACACTACCATCTATGAAATTCCCCTGAAGAGAAAATTTTGACAGTTATATAGGACAATGATCTGATTACTGGACATTTTTAGCAATCAATCATACAATTGACCTTCGTTAAACGCACATACAATAATATATACATAACCTATAACTGATGATCTTAAAGCACCGAAGTACAACATGCCTCACTAGCATCTGACATGTAGACATAATCAAATTAATGATTTGTTCTCTCGGCGCTGAAGAATGTCAAGAACCACTAATTTTAAATTATGGTACTCTGCTTTGTAATTGGCTCTTCATCATGTAAATTTTACAAACCCAAATAATACTAATACTTTTCAATAATCATTGAAATCAGTGCTAATTAAGAAAACGATGACAAAGAAAAGAATCTTCCAACACACAATGCATCTACAATATCTAAACTCCATAGAGAAAAAAACTCCATGAAACTACAAAGCAGTAGCAACATGATAAGTGCAGGCAAATTACCAAATTATAATTATACTCAGCAAATTCGTGGTTGGCTCCTCCACACAGGAAACAATCTGTCAACAACAACTTCCCTCTCGTGACAATGATGGAAACGAATCTATCAACAACTTCTTGAGATAACTGATAGAATTAATTGTATACCCAACTATCCACGCGATATTTGAATCTACAATCCCTTTCACACAATGATATCTCCTCAATCGATACGCAGAGAATATACATATACTGCGTTCTACATGGATAATGTACGTCATCTGATGTAAATGATTTCTCACTGATATAATGGTCTGATAGGGATCCACGCAAGTATATAGGTCCACTTAAGTGGATAGACTCATGATTTTCTGAAGAGTGGTTTTCTCCACGCCATCAACAACACACACATTCTAAGCTAATCACTCACTTAGAAAAGTAATATTCTCACACACATCAAATAAAAATAAAAATAAACAATCCACTCTCACACATATTAATAGAGAGTCGGTTCCAATGGATATCACATTTTTATGGGCACTCCTGTGAAGGACTAATCCCAATCAAGCTTTGATACCAAATTAAAAATCAAGATACACACAAAAACTGTTTTTCATTACCTATAATCACAATATAAATACAATTACAAGTATTGTAAGATAGATAGCTATCTTAAGTACACAATCTAGATAGTTGAGATAATATCTCAAATCTCCCTAACAAACTCAAACCAAATACTAATCATGGAATTTAGCCATTATTCTCCAACAACTACCACCTTGACTCTGTTGAGAAGAGAATAAACTTAAAATTTAGAATGTCTAGTTTCTAGAGATTGAATTTTGCTTCACAATCAACAGTCCATTCTTGATTTGAGCGTTGAACTATTCGTAACTCACAATAAGAATTAATATGGCCATATGTCTTTGACATCTAATGGCGTTGCAAAGGCCTATTTCACGCCTGTATGCAACCGATCATGCCACTGCCCACAAATGGTGCTCGCATTCACATGAACAATCAACCAACCAAACCGACTTCAAAGTTCCAACTTCCCTATCACAATTTCATTCTTCGGTATAACCTAGTTGATCCCTGGTGATTTTTTGCTTCTTTAATACCATCCATACATCATTCCAAATCTTTATAACTCAGCACCATGTATCTCAAAAAAAAAAAAAACATAATCGTTGTATCGACAGCTTTGTGAGATCAATTCAAAAAATGAAAGCTTGCTCTACGGACAACTTTGTGAGATCAATTCAGAAGAATAAAAGTTTATGAGATCAATTAAGAAGCAAATATATAGTAAAATAGAATAAAATAAAATATTTTTATTCTATAATTTTGAAAGTTTTAGGATTTATGAAATTGTGAATTATTAAAATTTTATATTTACATTTTAACATATTTTATTTAAAAATATTTTAATTTACAATACAATTTTACTATAATAGTGTTTTAATTATTATATTTTTTATAAATTTATTAAATCATATCAAATACTCAAGTCTTAATGTTAAATTAGGTGTTTCTTGCTCTTATTTCTCAAATCTTAGTGTTAAGTTAGGTGTTTCTTTCTCTTATTTCTTTACACATAGAGTAAGTGTGACATTTACTTGGTTTTCAATTTTTTTTCCTTAATTTAAATAATAGAAACTTAATTTAAACAAGTGTTGCATGATAGCTTAATTTTTTTAAGAGAATATTATTTATGCTTTTCATGCAATCTCCATGCGAAGAGCACGATGCCCTACCTGCACCAAGTGTCTTTTAAGCATTTTCAGAGCTGGTAGGTTAGGAAATAATTCCATGTCATCTTCATATTGTTTGCTTGGTAGTGAGCCTATGCTGAATTGTGGTAGTGAGCCTATGCTGAATCGTTTACTACAGATTGTCCACCCACTTCTGAGCTTGCTTCCGATATATTTTCCTTTTCCTCAAGTCCTTTTAACAGATTTGAATTTCTTTCTTCTCAGTATTTTAGGAAGATTCATAAAAAAAAAATGGAGAACGTCTTCAGATGTATTAGGATGGTTTAGGTTAGAATTTCCTCAGTAGTTATAAATAATTTATTTTCAAACTTGATGGACAACAATAACAAAGCAGAGCTTGGAATTTAAAACACTTACAAACTCCCATTAATTTAATTTAGCAGGAGTTGCTAAGTACCCAATCTGAAAAATCTGACATTGTGCAAGCTTGCAGAAGGTTTGGTTTTCTTCTCAAAATAAATTTTCTATTTCTGAAATTAAACCTCTTCTTGCGCCTTATTTTTAACAATTGTTCCAATGAGATAACCAATAGTGAATGGTTCTGATTGCAGTTTCTGGATGAGATGCATGGCCAAAATTTTCGTTGTTTCAGAAAGCTACTAACATGTATGTTGTAAAACTTTTGTACTTTTTGATGTTGATGGATCAGAACTATGTTGAGTATGCGGTATTGATTTTATGCCTAGTATTCTTCCATCATTTGAATCAAACTTAAAACTTTCCCTAAAATATATGAAATTAAATTAAAGTGAAGCCATGTTCCAAGTTAGACCATAATCTATGATGGCCTGTACATTTTATATTTGAATACAACCTATTATGGATACATAGTAGCTTATACCATAGTATTACAATAATTGTTTTTACAATGTGAAGCAGTTTATGAATATCATCATCAAATATATTTGTTGGAGGAATTCAATGCCACGGTGCCCCAAAACATTTTCAGGAGGTAATTTTTGGAGTATGTAAAGTTGGTATGCTTTCTCTCCAAATCTAATGGAGAATGGACCTCTAGCGGGTCTTTGTCCTTTGCCTTGCATTGTTTTATGGAATGAACTGGATTTTTATCTTTTTCCTTGTATTTTGAATGCAATAAACTAGGGGGTGAGTGCAAGTTAATGATGGCCTTTCATGATCCATTAGTGGCAATGCAAACCTATAAAAACATCAATATGTTAACTTAGAGGGATTATTCAAGGTACTTCTACAATGAATTTGAATATGGTGTAAGAATATGAAACTTAGGAAATTGAATTAGTTTTGCGAATATACAACTTTTATTCATAGACATTGTGAATAACTATTACCATGTCTTTTGTTCTTGAAGGCTAAAAGAGTCTTAAAATGATCAAAACAATTTTATTTTTTTTATAAGGAAGGTATTGGTCTCATATTGTGTGACATATAACTCATTTGAGTAATGGTTAAGTCCAAAAAAAGTTATAGCAGAAATAAGAGACGTATGTATTCTAGGTGTTTGATACATGTGAAGACAAAAATAGATTAAAAATAGTAAACAATATATATATATATATATATATATTTGAAATCTGCATAGCCGACTCAATCTATGTCCATAATTTTGTTAATAACTAAATTGTGTAACCTATGGAAAAATAACATCAAAGACAAAGATATAGAGGGGTATTAAAAAATTCACAAAAATGGAGTTTTTTATGAATTTGCAAACCGAACCACTAGGTTTGTCATCCCGAACCTAAGTCTGAGCCAACCAAGCCAAACACGTCAGCATTCACCTTGTTAATCCCACCTAAAACAATTTGAATTCAAATAAGCACGCATGTGTTATAGGATTGTGCACGCGCTCTAGGAGCACACAAATGCTACAAGAACGTGTGCACACTCCTCTTTTTATTTTTTTCTCCCCCTCTCACACTCTCATTCTCTCTCTCCCCCCTCTCATCCCTCTCTCTACCCCCCGCCCTCCCCGTGCCATTATCTCTCCTATATCTACCCCTCTCTCCTACATTTACCTCTCTCTCTACCCCCCTCCTTATTATCCTCTCTCTCCCTCTCACACTCTCTATTTCCTTACTATGCCTTTCTCTCTCTCCCTCCCACACACAGTTTCTACCCCCCCTATATGTCTTCCTGTCTCTCCCTCCCACACACTAACAAACTCACTCTCTACCTCTCATCTTTGTCTTCCTCTCTCTCCCTCCCACACTCTCACACAAACACTTTCTATCCCCCTTCTGTGTCTTCCTTTGTCTCCATCCCACACTCTCACACACACATTTTCTATCCCCCCTCTATGTCTTCCTCCCTCTTCCTCCCACACTTTAACACACTCACTCTCAACCTCCATCCTTTCCCTCTTACTTATAGGAGTACTTACATGAAAATGACCATGGCCTAGACCATGAACTAGACCTATATCAACACCTAGACCCCCCTAGCTCTATAACCCCCTATTTTTCTACTCTTCCTATGGCTCTCTCACTCTCACTATCTCACCCCATGACCTATACCATGACATAGAGCTAGATATAGAGTTACACGTTGACCTAGATATTGACAGAGGCCATGACATAGACCCCCCATACTCTCACTCTCTCACTCTCTACCTCCCCTCTTTGTCTACCTCTCTCTTCCTCCCACATTATCACTCATGCACTTTATATCCCTCATTAAGCTATTTATATCTCTCTACCCCCCTACATCTATCTCCCGCTTCCTCTCACAATCCTTTTCACTCTCTCTCCACCTCCTCCTCCCTCTCTCTCTCCCCATCTCTCTCACTATCTCTCCACTCACAATTAGTCTCATTATCTCTCCGCTCACCCCGTCCTTATTCACCCCCCCTCTCTTTCTTTCTCTCCCCCCTCCTCTCACACTCACACATTCTCTCTCTACCCCCTACTCCCTCTATCTCTCCCCCTCTGCCCCACTATATCTCCTCTCTTTCTCTCCTACATCTACGACCTCTTTCTTTCTCTCCTCTACCCTCACCCCATTTCTCTTTTTATATCTCTCTACTCTCCC
>ML806839.1:97207-109968 GCA_009831015.1 Picea engelmannii
AAACACTTTTTGTCCACCCCCCTATCTTTCTTTCTCTTCCCTGTTAGAAAAAATAGGATTACAGAGCAATAAAATAAAACAAATGTGGAAATAAAACATAGAAGATACACAATACAATAGAGACACATATATACATGGTTCACCCAGTGTGGGCTACGTCCACCAAAGAAATTGTTGTCAGACAGTTGACTTAGGTTGATGGATAGTTGGTATGGATTTATAGTTTTTATTGATATCAACCATTGGAGAGTGATATTGTATATTGATTTCAACCCTTAGTGATTGATGTCAACCCTTGGAGAAAGTCCGATAGCGAATTCTGGTAGCACAAAGGTTTGGGTAATGGAACCACGGTTGTTTCATGTATAATGATATTATTTTTAATATATTTGAAGGTAATATTATTCTATATGGATAGTACATTTCATTCCATTTCTGGTGGTATGTGGAACGTCACATAACTCTTCACGGCTAGAGAGTTATGGCCATGAGAAGTTGGAGAACCCAAGTTTTGGTAATGGACCCAAGTTTGTTTGATGGATAATGGTATGATTTTTGATATATTTGTAGGTAATACTATTCTATATGGATAACACATGTCATTCCATTTCTTTTGGTATGTGGAACGTCACATAACACCTCATGGTTTGAGAGTTATGGCCTTACGAAGTTGGAGGACCCTCATATGTCATCTAGAAGCCCCAAAAGGTCAAAGTAGTCAAAGTGGTTTAAGATATTTTATAAGGTAAATAATAAATTACAAAGTTATGATTATTTCAAGTTAGGGTTGTTGACTAATCCAAAACTAGTCATGTGAGACTAAAGAAAAGTTTGATGAAAATGCTAGTCTCTTGTTGTTAAAGTTAAGGAAGGTTTGAAGGTATGCGATCATATACACCACGTATATTACAGAGTTACAAATCATATTTGGATGATGAAATTGATGAGGGAATTTGGTTGAGGTACATGTCAGGTACATGGTTGAGACAAGTAGTTGATGAGTTGGCACATACATGAGGTGTATAGTTGATGATGTTGATACATATTGATGAGTCATAGTTGATGAGTAGTTGATACATGATTGGAACATACTTGGTACATGGTTGGAGGCACTTGTTAGTAGTATTGTTGACACATGGTTTATGGATGATGTAGCATACTTGTATTATTAGAAGCACATATTGATCTTGGTGATGATTATGAGTTGTGTTATGCTTGGTTGATGCACATATTTGAGAGTTGTCTTGGTGATTGATATTGGTGAGTAGATCTGATTTGGTTGATAATATTGATGAGACAGGTTGTTGTGATAGGTTATTTGGACAAGTTTTTGTGAAAGGTTGTTGTGACAGGTTATTTATACAGTTTTGGTGCATGGTTGATGCACTTGTTCATGGTACAGGTTGAGGTATAGGTTGGTGCATGATTGATGCACTTGTTTATGATACATGTTGATTACAGGTTGTTTGGTACAGGTTGGTGCATGGGTGATGCACTTGTTTATGGTACAGGTTGATAACAGGTTGAGGTGCAGGTTGATGCATGGTTCAAGTTATTGTTATAGGTTGATTGGTGCAGGTTGATTGGTACAGGTTTACAATAGTATATCTCACAGTGATAGTGTGACAATGGTTCCATCATTCTACTTATATGTCATGGCAGTTGGACGGGGCAAGGACAGGTGGTTGTAGCCAACTTCTGGTTGTAGCCGGAGAACATAGGGGGTTGTAGCCTCCTTCTGGTTGTAGCAATAGAATTGGGGAGTTGGAGCTTCCCTCAGGTTATAGCCTGAGAAACTAGGGGGTTGGAGCCTCCTTCCAGTTGCAACTGGAAAACAAAGGAAGTTGGTGCTTCCAATGAATGTAATTCTTCAATATATATAAGAAAAAACATTCTGTGGTTTTCTCCCGCTTTGAGTTTTCACGTAAAACACTGGTGTATTGTGTATGTGTATGATTGTTCATTTGTTCATTACTTATTTACTCTGTAGTTATTGGATGATAATGATATATTGATATAACACTTGTATTATATGGTAGAAAAAGATTAAATTGCTCTATTATTGATTCACCTCCCCTCTCAGTAATCCAACAATTGGTATCAGAGTGGTTCCTTCAGGAAACAGTTTAACCACTGGAAGGAGATCATGGATTATTCTAAGAATGGAGTACCAATGTTTAATGGTCAGAATGGTTTTAAGTATGAGATGCATAGCATAAGTAAGGAAGCATTTTTACAGGCACAGGGACATTTTATTTGGCTATCAGTTGTTACAGGATATGATAATTCAAAAAGGGCAAAGACTGCAGCCAAGAAGGAATTGATGAATAATAACAAAATAACAATGGATTTCATCTGGAAAGGATTACCTAATCCGATAAGAGAAAAGGTTGGTAAATGTTCATCAGCAAATGAACTTTGGGAGACATTACATGACATATATTCTTCACCCATCACAAATTCAGAAAATGTCAAAGAAGATGCAGATACAAATCAAGAAGAATTATGGTCACCATGTCAAGCAGATTCAGAAAATGAAGAGTACATAATCACCATAAGTATTTTGTTTTGTTTTAATTGTGAAAAGCATGGACATCTTGAAATAGAATGCCATGAAGGAAATGAAACAGAAAAAATAATTGAAAAGGAATACAATTATGAAGAAGAATTGATTAGTTCTTTAGATGAACTAAGAGAAGAAAACAATTCACTCAAGAAATAATTGATGAAACAAAAGGAAAGTGTTCACATTTTTTAAGAAGACCAATAGGTCATCGAGAAATTAAGAAATCATCTAGAAGAAGCCAGAAAGATCGAAGAAAATCTTGAATATCAAAAGCAGTGTTTGGAAACCAACATAGAAGCATAAAAGGAAGAAACATAAATGAGAGAGAAGATATTGACAGATCATCTTAAGGAAATAAATAACGATCTAAACCAGCTTGAGGCAAAGTTTGGTCAAAAAGAGAAAGGACTTGAAGAATAAATAATCACATTAAATTTTTATCTTAAAGAAGCGAAAAGAACAAAAGAAGTCATGAAGTCTCGGATAATGAAGAAAGAAGAAGAGGTTGAGAAGCTTGAAGAAGAAGTTGTCACATTGAGAAGTAAAATTATCAAGCTCAACAAGAATGTTGAAGAGACAGCAACATCCACATAAGTTATAGAGAATGAAGAGAAGCACTCTAGGTTGCTAGAAAAGAAGAATTAAGAAAACATAAAGAGTTATGCAGAAGTACTCAAAGGAAGGAATCATGATCAACTAGAATCTAAGAAAACTATTGAAGATACATCTTCAAGAAGACCATCCATGTTCAAGCCACAAAGAAGCTTCAATAATGATCAATCAAGGAAAAAATTTAGAAGGACTACACCACAAATAAGATCATTCACTCCCAGGTATGCAAATTTATTTTAGGGTAATTGCTTTTATTGTACTAACTTTGGACATAAGGTTGCAGATTATAGGGATTATAAAATAAATGTCCAAGCAAGAAGTGCCTATGTCGTCGAACGCAACATTGAGTGTTACAAATGTAATAACTATGGACACATAGCCAGTGATTGTAGAAGCATGATCGATACTTCCATGAAAGAGAATACTGATATCAGATATAAGAAAGTATGTATAAGAAAATAGGAAGAACAGGTGAACAAAGACCAGGTACCAGAGATCACAAGATTGGTAATAAAACGAGATGAAGAAAATTCTATAGACAAAAGGAAAGATGTCAGATACAAAAAGGTTTGGAAAATAACTGAAAGAAAGGAAGGACAGGTAAATAAGGAACATGTTCAAGAGATTGTGCTTTTAGGCGTTGTAGTGAAAGATGAATCCACAGACAGAAAGAAAGAAGTTAGATCTCAGAGAGATAATGAATCTACCAATTAATATGATGATGAATCTACCAATTAAGATGATGATGAATACACATTAGAGAAGGAATTGTTATGAGACATCCAGCTTAGAGACTCCCAAGTAATATGAATATTAGACAGGGGGAATCTATGTGATATCTGTGACAGACCAAAGAACCATCCTTTGAGCAACTTGAAAAGTTTGAGAAGACAGATTCAGAGCAATCAGTTAGCAGAAGTACAATTTGATAGATTAATCAAGACTTCATGATAATATAGTGATAAATGAGTCATGATTATGGAAAGTTGCGCAAGTAGAGTCTTGTACAGTATGGACATAGATGGATCTGTAAGAACACTTAGTAGGTTTGGACAGATATATGATAGTGGACGAGAGCATGGATTCACAGATTGTTTCAGAGAGTGGTTCAGAGACAAAGGAACATTATCATAATGGATGATAATTACATAGGAAATGGCTCGAACAATGCTAATGGATTTTGAATTGACAGATATTTTTTGGACACATGCAGTGCATACATCAGTTTACATTCAAAACAGAGTAATGCTCAGAAACAACAATGAAAAAAATCCCTACGAACTATGGAAAGGAAGCACAGACATCAACCTCTACATCAAGGTAACTTAAGGTAATATTTTATTAATTGAAATTTATGTTGATGATATTGTTTTGAAAGTACTAATGACAGGTTAATCCAGAAATTTGCAAAGGATATGCAGAATGAATTTGAAATTTCATTACTTGGAGGACTATCCTTCTTTTGGGGTCTTCATATATGTCAAAGAAACCAAGGAATTTTTATTTCTCAAAACAAGTATATCAGAGAAATGCTAAAGATTTTTGGAATGGAAGATTGCAAACCAATTACCACTCCTATACAAACCAATTGCAAGTTGAGAAAAGATGATGATTCAAAGTATACAGACCAGAGGCAATACAAGTCAATGATTGGTAGCTTACTATATGTGACAACATCCAGACAAGATGTAATGCAGGAAGTTGGACAGGTGACACGATTTCATGCAGCACCAAAGGAATCAAATGTATTAGCAGTGAAGAGTATTTTCATATATTTCAAATGAACAAAAGAGTTTGGATTATGGTATCCAAAAGGAAAGGATCTATCACTTATTGTCTAAACAGATGCAGATTGGGTAGGTTGCATTAATGACCGATGAAGCACCAGTGGAGCAACGTACAACTTGGGTGAGTGTTTAGTATCTTGGCTAAGCAAGAAACAATCATCAATATCCTTATCTATAGCCGAGGCAGATTATATTGCAGCATCAACATGTTGTACACATGTTCTATGGATGAAATAAACTTTGACAGATATACAAGTTGAGTATGATGAGCCCATTCCAATCTATTGTGATAATACAAGTGCCTTCAGTATCTCAAAAAACCCGGTGATGCACTCCAAGACGAAGCACATTCCAATCAAGTATCACTTTCTATGGGAACAGGTTGCAGAGAAGACCATCAAAGTTGAATATGTGGGAACAAAATAACAAGTGGCATACATCTTTACAAAACCGTTTCCACGAGAAGCCCTTGAGTATCTTCACCAGAGACTATGAGTAATTTCTACTCCAAAATGAATACTTTTGAATGCTTATCTTATATTTCTTAGATGTACACGAGAAAGCACCATAAATAGGACAAAGGGGGAGAGATTTATCATATGCAAAGGTAAATGCTTGGAGAGAGATAATAGAGGCATGTTTCCAAGGGGAGCGATTGTCACAAGGGAAGAATGAGCGATATGACTTCAGAGTGATACCCTTTGTCAAAGGGGGAGATATTATTCATAGGAAGGGAAAGAGAGTAATCAAAGGCTTATAAACACAAAGAAATATCAAAGGCATGTAGACAGGGGGAGAAGCCCCAAAGGGAGATACCCTTTGCCATTGATTTCAAAGGGAGAGAGATAGAAACATTGATGAATAGTATAAGCATGAATGTTATCATGACTAAGTGTTTCCATCAATGTTAAAGGGGGAGATTATCAGACAATTGGCTTAGGTTGATGGATAGTTGGTATAGATTGTTGGTTGTCATTGATTTCAACCATTGGAGAGTGATATTGTATATTGATGTCAACCCTTGGAGAAAGTCTGGTAGCGAATTCCAGTAGCACAAAGATTTGGGTAATGGACCCAAGGTTGTTTCATGTATAATGGTATGATTTTTAATACATTTGAAGGTAATAGTATTATATATGGATAGTACATGTCATTCCATTTCCTTTGGTATGTGGAACATCACATAAATCCTCACAGTTAGAAAGTTATGTCCATGAGAAGTTGGAGAACCCAGGTTTGGGTAATGGACCCAAGTTTGTTTGATGGATAATGGTATGAGTTTTGATATATTTGTAGGTAATACTATTATATATGAATATTACATGCCATTCCATTTATGGTGGTATGTGGAATGTCACATAAATCCTCACGGTTTGAGAGTTATGGCCTTACGAAGTTGGAGGACCCTCATATGTCATTTAGAAGCCCCAAAAGGTCAAAGTAGTCAAAGTGGTTTAAGAGATTTTAGAAGGTAAATAATAAAGTGAAGTGATGAGTGTACTATAATTCAAATTGAATACAAAATAAATTATTTAAATAATAAATTTAATAGAGAAATTAGAAGTGGGTTAACCCTAAAATAAGGAAAGTGTGCAAAGTGACCTAGAAGAGGTTTTTAAGGAAGCTACTTGGAGAGTATAAATAAGAGGCAAGACTCTCTCATTTTAGATCACACTTGAGAATATTGAATATCTATAGGTGTCTGAGGTAATTAAAGGATATCTGAGCCAAATTTCTGAGGGAAGGTGAAGAAAAGAAGGCCGGAATTCAAGGAAGGATAAATTCTTTTGATGATACTTTCTAAGGTATGTTATTTACAGGTCATCTCACCATTTTCGCAATAAATTATTTTATAGAATGATTTAGACTGAAATTTCTATTCCATTGAGGAAACATATCCAAGTATCTGTGGTAAAAATTCGTCTTGTGGTTCGTTGTATTTTTGGAGTTACACTCCGTGGAAAATAGGGTTTGTGGCTAGTCCTTAAACTAGTCTAAAATAGGTGTTTCAGGTAAAAATGTTATAACTTCTTCATAACAGATCCAAATTCATTAAGAAAAATTGTGTTGGTTAGAGTACAGTCTATAGTATGTTGTGTAAACTTTTCATATCGATTTACCAAACATTATGTGTGGGGCACGCTCTACAAGGTCGCTCTCTAGAATAAGACAAAATTCAGCAAGGTATGTCATTTTTTCATAACTCCTTTTCTGAGAGGTTCCAAGTAGTGACATCTGGAGGAATTGCATAAACACACTGAAGAACATTGTGTATCAGTATCATATATTTGTTCATTACAAGTACAAAGTTATGACTATTTCAAGTTAGGGTTGTTGACTAATCCAAAACCAGTCATGTGAGACTAAAGAAAAGTTTGATGAAAATGCTAGTCTCTTGTTGTCAAAGTTAAGGAAGGTTTACAGGTATGTGATCATATACACTAGGTCTATTACAGAGTTACAAATCAGATTTGGATGATAAAATTGATGAGGGAATTTGGTTGAGGTACATGTCGGGTACATGGTTGAGACAAGTAGTTGATGAGTTGGAACATACATGAGATGTATAGTTGATGATGTTGGTACATATTGGTGAGTCATAGTTGATGAGTAGTTGATACATGATTGATACATGATTGGTACATACTTGGTACATGGCTGGAGGCACTTTTTAGTAGTATTGTTGACACATGGTTTATGGATGATGTAGGATACTTGTATTATTAGAAGCACATATTGGTCTTGGTTATGATTATGAGATGTTGTTTTATTCTTGGTTGATGGACATATTTGAGAGTTGTCTTGGTGATTGATATTGGTGAGTAGATCTGATTTGGTTGATAATATTGACGAGATAGGTTGTTTGGACAAGTTGTTGTGACAGATTATTTGTACAGTTTTGGTGCATGGTTGATGCACTTGTTCATGGTACAGGTTGAGGTACAGGTTGGTGCATGGTTGATGCACTTGTTTATGGTAAAATTTGATTACATGTTGTTTGGTATAGGTTGGTGCATGGTTGATGCACTTTTTTATGGTATAGGTTCATTACAGGTTGAGGTACAGGTTGATGCATGGTTGATGCATGGTTTAGGTTATTGGTACAGGTTATGCAGTGCAGGTTGATTGGTACAGGTTTACAGTAGTATATCTCACATTGATAGTGTGACAGTGATTCCATCATTCTACTTATATGACAGAGCGGTTGGACGAGGCAAGGACAGGTGGTTGTAGCCAAAGAACATAGGTGGTTGTAGTCTCCTTCTGGTTGTAGTGAGAGAATTGGGGAGTTGGAGCTTCCCTCGGATTGTAGCTTGAGAAACTAGGAGGTTGGAGCCTCCTTCCAGTTGTAGTTGGAAAACAAAGGAAGTTGGTGCTTCCAATGAATGTAATTCTTCAAGACATATAAGAAAAACCATTATGTGGTTTTCTTCCGCTTTGGATTTCCACGTAAAACACTAGTGTAATGTGTTTGTGTATGATTGTTCATTTGTTCACTACTTATTTACTCTGCAGTTATTGGATGATAATGATACATTGAAATAACACTTGGATTATATGGTAAAAAATGATTAAATTCCTACATTACTCATTCACCTCCCCTCTTAGTAATCCAACAATTTCCAGGTCCTTCCTTTATTATTATCCAACAAATGAAGGGATACATCCTACAACAAACCCATTGTAACTTCCTCTTTTTTCTTTCACAGTGTCCTCTCCTAGAATACAATATTCAAAATGATCCATAGCCACAATACATTTCCCTCATAAAAGAGGGTTTCCTTCTAGGTAAAAAACCCCTAACATAAATTCTACCGTTAGATCTGTGACCTTATAATGAACGGTCCAGATTTACATTTACAAGGCAATTTTTCCTTCGGGAGCTCACTTCCCCCTGGACCCTACATGTTAGGGTCCTAACCCACACATAGTTAGACCAATATATTCGTATGTAATAAAGGTCAATATTAATAAGGCCTTTCAATAAAATAGAATAAGGAGGATGTAAGAAGACCTAATAGAAGCTTCCGCTTCTAGAAGGATCTTCCTCTAGATGCTTCTTTTTAGTATAAATAGGAGTCGAGGGTATGAGAACCCTAGATTGGATATTATTGTAATAGATCTTTGCTCAACTGGAGCTTGCCCCCTCGAATAGGCCCATGAACATTACTTTCAGATTCAAAGTGTTATTTCTGTTGTTATTCTTATATCATTTCAGTGTTATTGTGGTGAATGTTCTGGTTATATTGCTATTATTTTTCCATTACTAGCATTTTATTTCAGTTTTGCATACATTTTATATTTGGTATATTACAAGTGGTATCATAGCACTTTCCTTGGCAGAAAGTGTGGGTTAATTTTTTTTCAGAGTAGAGACGTATTTCGACGTCTTTAAGCCACATAGATATGTCGTTACGCGCATAAACCCACAGTGGATGGATTCATACACGCAAGAAATACAAGTGGTACTTAAGCGCACATCTATTGGCCACCCTTGTAACCCCTGTTGGTACCCCTTCGAGTAGTAGTGCATCAGATAACACCTGTGTACGGATCGACCTAGATTACCTGAAGCCCTCTTTAGATAAACTGATCGACCGCCTTACTACTATAGTGTCACTGAGAACAGTACTCGGGAAGATACTCTTTAGTACCTGGGTAGTCAAGTAGTATGGCTAAGGGTACGGTCTATCCTCTATAGTTAGTGCCCTGAGATATTGGGACGAGTACTACTGTTGGACCCTGCACATATATCAGAGAGCTATAGCACAGGGCAAACCCTTGAATACCTAACCCTTCGGGGACATAAACATAAACAAATTAAAACAGACAAGATCTATTACCGCACAACTATGTTCGGGTTGCCAAATAAATACACATTTCTTTTTGGTTAAGAATTTGGGCATTTCCTCTCTGCATTANATAAAAAAAAAAAAAAAAAGTCTGGAAATTTTTTCACCATTATTTGAGACCTATTCCATTGGATTCATCTTTTCACCCTTATCACATTCATCCATATCATTTTTTTGGCCAAAATGTTTTACCCCACCCGCCCCTTTTCAGTTTCCTCATCCTCATGGCCCATACTCGTAGCCAAGACTTGGAATCTCGCTTCAACACCTTGCAATCTGGTCTCATTGAGACCCAACAAGAAGTGAAACAAATCAGTGCCAATGTTGCCACCATCAATACAACCATGCAGTCCTCAATAGGGAAAATCAAACAAGACCTCACCACCCAGCTTGAATCAGTCTTTTCGGCACTCTGCACCAAACTGCATATCCCTACAGATAACCCTTCCTCTTCCTCACCTCCACATAATGAAGGTGACCATTCCTCTCATTCCCATACCTTGCAAAACCATCACTTTCAACGTGACCTATGCCTTCCACGGGTGGATGTGACCAAATTTGATGGCTCGAACCCCATTGGTTGGGTAACCCAAATGGAAAAATACTTCTCTTTATACAACATTACAAATGACTTGGCAAAAATTCGGTATGGTGTTCTCCATCTAGATCAAGAACATTGGCAATGGTGGCAATGGAGAAAAACTTCTCGTCAAAGGTATATTGCTTGGACACACTTTGTGGCAGAGATTTATGAGCGCTTTGACACTAACACCAACCATTTGGGTTGTTTGACAAAGCTAAAACAATTAGGAACAGTGGAAGACTTTATAGCTGCATTTGAGCGCCTGGCTTTTAGAACAGAGGGCATGTTTGATGCCTTTTTCCGAGAGTGTTTTATCAGCGACCTCAATGATGAAATTCAGGCCCATGTCCTCATGGATCAGCCTGAGAGTTGGGTGGAGGCTACCAAAAGAGCTAAAGAAGCACAATAGGTTGTATTTGCTCAAAACCACAAACCCTCCTTTATCCCTCGCCCTAAACCAGTAAATCCCACTACTCCCTCTGCTCCACTAAAGATCCAAAAATTGACCAGGGCTGAAATGGATGAACACCAACTCATAGGCCTTTGTTATAACTGTGATGACAAATATTTCCTGGGCCACAAGTGTAAAGAAAAAAATCTTTTTATGGCCATATCCAAGGAGATTTCGGAAGAAGATGAAGAAACTCCCTCTGTGTATGAGTCACCTGAATCCACTGACATAACCCCTCCCTCAGACCCTCCCAAAGTAGAACCGATCATTTCCCTCAATGCTCTCACTGGCTTCTCCGCTCCCCAAACCCTCAAGCTAATCGGTTACATCAAGCATCGGAAGGTCATCATTCTGGTTGATAGTGGCAGCACCCATAATTTTATTCATCACCGCATTGCCCAAGAAACTCATTGCTACATCCATGCCGTCAATAATTTCCAAATCATGATTGCCAATGGTGGTTCCATGAAATGTGGAGGGCATTGTGAAAATGTGCGTCTCCAAATTGGTGACTACCACCTTAAATCCCATATGTTTTCTATCAACATGGGAGGTTGTGACATTGTGTTGGGTGCAGTCTAGCTAAGGACTTTGGGTCCCATTCTCATGGATTTTAAAGACTTGACCATGCAATTTGACCAAGAGGGCCACCAATATAAGTTTCAAGGCATCACCGCCGATTCACCTGAGATCATTAGTTCCCATCACATGGAAAAGCTGCTAAAAAAGGGTCATTCTAGTGTTATCACCCAACTCCATGCCATACAAGCAACAGAGACACCCTCGGTACCGCAAGACCTCCAAGCCATCCTTTATAAACATCAATTAGTCTTTTCCACTCCCCAAGGCCTCCCTCCTTCCTGTGGTGTTCATGATCATTCCATTCCCCTTGTACCCGTAAGCCTTCCTCCCAATATCCGTTCGTATCGTCACCCCTTTTCCCCAAAAAATGAAATTCGGAAAATGGTCCAAGAACTCCTTAATGCAGGCATTATCTGCCCTAGTATGAGCCCCTACTCATATCCTATGGTCATGGTCCTGAAGAAAGAAGGTTCTTGGCGAATGTGTCCTAACTTCCGTGCCCTCAACAAACTTACCATCCAAGACAAATTCCCCATTCTTGTCATTGATGACCTCCTGGATGAATTGAGTGGCACCCAATTCTTCACTAATCTGAAACTCCATTCGGGCTACCAACAGATACGTATGAAAGAGGCATACATTCCCAAGACTGCCTTTAGAACTCATGAGGGCCATTATGAGTTTTTGGTCATGCCCTTTGTCTTGTGTAATGCCCCCTCCAGCTTCCAAAGCCTCATGAATCATGTCTTCCATCCTTTTCTCCGCCATTTTGTCTTAGTTTTCTTTGATGATATCCTCATCTATAGAAAAACTTGGACAAACCATCTTGCTCATGTGGATCGAGTTCTCCATCTACTCTCTCAGCACCAACTTTTCCTGAAACAGTTTAAATGTGCTTTTGGTGCCTCAGAAGTATTCGGGTTGCCAAGTAAATACACATTTCTTTCTGGTTAAGCATTTGGACATTTCCTCTTTGTTGGGTATGTGTTATATTATTTGCACGAGTAATAGTGTTTGAGTGTCTGTGCTGGGCGCGCAGCGGGGTTAGAGGGGGGTGCAGGGGCATCGCCCCCGAAATTGTTTTTCGCACCAGGACGACATATTTTCGGGACAACATATTACCAGGACAACATATTTTCAGGACGACATATTACCGGGACCACATTTTATTTAGGTGGTTTTTCGGCACATGGTTTTTTGCCGATGGTTTTCTATTTCCAGTTAAGGAATTAGGGTTTTGGACTAATCCAGGTCATTGGGTTAGGGTTTTGGATGCCACTGGATCCTATATGTATATTGTATTGTAAACAATGTAACACAATGTATG
>ML806839.1:111784-122271 GCA_009831015.1 Picea engelmannii
GACTACCACCTGAAATCCCATATGTTTGCTATCGACATGGGAGGTTGTGACATTGTGTTGGGTGCAGACTGGCTAAGGACTTTGGGTCCCATTCTCATGGATTTTAAAGACTTAACCATGCAATTCGACTAGGAGGGCCACCATTATACGTTCCAAGGCATCACTGTCGGTTCACCTAATATCAATAGTTCCCATCGCATGGAAAAGCTGCTAAAAAAGGGTCATTCTGGTGTTATCGCCCAACTCCATGCCATACAAGCAACAAAGCCACCCTCGGTACCGCAAGACCTCCAAGCATCCATTTTAAACATCAATTGGTATTTTCCACTCCCTAAGGCCTCCCTCCTTCCCGTGGTGTTCATGATCATTCCATTCCCCTTGTATTTGGAAGCCTTCCTCCCAATATCCGTCCGTATCGTCACCCATTTTCCCAAAAAAATGAAATTGAGAAAATGGTCTAGAAACTCCTTAATGCAGGCGTTATCCGCCCTAGTACGAGCCCCTACTCGTCTCCTGTGGTCATGGTCCTGAAGAAAGAAGGTTCTTGGCGAATGTGTCCTGACTTCCGTGCCCTCAACAAACTTACCATCAAAGACAAATTCCCCATTCTTGTCATTGATGACCTCCTAGATGAATTGAGTGGCACCCAATTCTTCATTAAACTGGATCTTCGTTCGGGCTACCACCAAATACGTATGAAAGAGGTAGACATTCCCAAGACTTCCTTTAGAACTCATGAGGGCCACTATGAGTTTTTGTTCATGCCCTTTGGCTTGTGTAATGCCCCCTCCACCTTCCAAAGCCTCATGAATCATGTCTTCCATCATTTTCTCTACCATTTTGTCTTAGTTTTCTTTGATGATATCCTCATCTATATCAAAACTTGGACAGACCATCTTGCTCATGTGGATCGAGTTCTCCATCTACTCTCTCAGCACCAACTTTTCCTGAAACAGTCTAAATGTGCTTTTGGAGCCTCAGAAGTAGAATACTTGGGTCATCTGGTTGGAAAAGATGGCGTCAGGGTGGATCCTAAAAAGATTGAAGCTATGCAAGACTGGCCTCACCCAAAGACTCTTAAGAGTTTGTGTCGATTTCTAGGCTTAACAAGGTATTATCGCAAGTTTGTTAAGAATTATGGGAAGATTTCAGCACCCCTCACTTCTCTCCTAAAAAATAACTCTTTCACTTGGACTCCAGCCGCTGCTCAAGCTTTTCAGACCTTGAAGATGGCCATGTGCACCACTCCAGTCCTCTCCCTTCCCGATTTCACAAATAGCTTTGTGTTGGAATGTGATGCGTCAAGGAAAGGAATTGGTGCTGACCTTATGCAAGAGGGTCGACCTTTGACCTTTACTAGCAAGCAACTATCTGGAAGAAATATGGGAAAATCCATCTATGAAAAGGAAATGTTGGCTATTTTGCATGTCGTGGGTCTGTGGCATCCTTATCTATTGGGGCAACGTTTCCAAATTAAGACAGACCATCAAAGGCTCAAGTATTTTCTGGAACAACGAATTTCCTCCCCAGAATAACAAAAATGGGTGACTAAACTCTTTGGATATGATTATGAGATCATTTATAAGAAAGGAAAAGACAAAGTGGTTGTAGATGCACTTTCCCGAAAATATGAAGACGAAGGATCCCTTTTTTCTCTTTCATTCATTGTACCAGATTGGCTCCAAGCTGTTCGCCAGGAATGGCTACAAGATCACAAAAGTTCGCAGTTAATCCACCAATTGCAGTCCAAGGCTCCAACTTCCCCAAGGTACTCTTGGCTCCATGAGGAACTTCGATACAAATACCATTTGTATTTAAGTAAATAATCAAAGCTTGAATCCACGATACTTTATGAGCTTATTTCTACACCCACAACAGGGCACTCCGGGTTCACCAAAACCTATGACAGGGTCAAACGTTCATTTTTCTGGGATGGTATGAAACAGGACATTCATAATTTTGTAGCTGAATGTGATGTGTGTCAATGAAACAAGGGAGAAACAGTCAAATCGTCGGGCACACTACAATCGCTCCCGATTCCACCTGCTATTTGGAAGGATATCTCTATAGATTTTATTACCGGCTTACCCAAATGGGGAAATAAATCCGTCATCATGGTGGTTTTTGATTGCCTTTACAAGTATTCTCATTTATGTGCCCTTCAACACCCATTTACAACATCTACGGTGTCTCAAATCTTCATGGATCAGGTCTTCAAGCTTCATGGCATGTTGCACTCTATTGTTTTTGATCGTGACCCAACTTTCACAAGCAATTTTTGGCAAGAACTGTTCAAGATACAAGGCACCGAATTGCATCTCAGCACGACTTATCATCCCCAGACTGGTGGCCAAACGAAAGTTGTCAACAAGTGTTTGGAAACATATTTCAGGTGTTTTGCCTCAGAAAATAAAAATCAGTGGGCTCAATGGTTACCCCACGCTGAATGGTGGTACAACACTTCATACCATACAGCTACACACATGACTCCTTTTGAAGCGGTATTTTGACAGAATCCACCTTCAGTTCTCTCATACCTACCGGGTGCCTCGAAGGTCCAGGTGGTTGACCTAACACTTACTGCTCGAGAGGCTATTTTCCATACCCTCAAAGAGAATTTGGTCATGGCACAGAATCACATGAAGCAACAAGCAGATCAAGGTAGCTCTGAATGTCAATTTGCAGAAGGGGATCAGGTGTTTCTTCGACGACAACCTTACAAGCAAACTTCCCTCAAGGCCGAGCATTTTCAGAAGCTAGCGCCCAAATTTTATGGTCCTTATAGCGTACTCAAGCATGTGGGACAAGTCCCCTATCAGTTAGGTTTGCCTAGCAATTCGAAGCTACATCTTGTTTTTCATGTTTCATGCTTAAAGAAGGTGATTGGAGCTAAGTGCCAAATTGAAGCCAACCTTCTAGAGTTGGATGAAGAAGGATCCATTTGGATACATCTAGAAGCGTTTTGGACCAGCGTGAGCATCACCTACGTCAGAGAACCATCAAGGAAGTGCTAGTACAGTGGAAATATACAACTTCAACAGATGCCACTTGGGAACCAGCTACCATTCTGCAGCAATTTCCTTACCTCAAGCCTTGAGGACAAGGCTATTTTTAAGGGGGCGGACATGTTAGGGTCCTAACCCGCATATAGGTAGAACAATATATTTGGATGTAATAAAGGTCAATATTAATAAGGCCTTTCAATAAAATAGAATACGGCAGATGTAAGAAGACCTAATAGAAGATTCCACTTCTAGAAGGATCTTCCTCTAGATGCTTCTTTTTAGTATAAATAAGAGTCGAGGGTATGAGAACCCTAGCTTGGATATTATTGTAATAGAGCTCTGCTCAACTGGAGGTTGCCCCCTCAAAGAGGCCCGTGAACATTGATTTCAGATTCAAAGTGTTATTTTTGTTATTATTCTTATATCATTTCAGTGTTATTGTGGTGAATGTTCTGGTTATATGTTGTTATTCTGCCATTACTAGCATTTTATTTTAGTTCTACATACATTTTATATCTAGTATATTACACTGCAGGGGGGGTAACCCCCCCCTGGCACTCCCCCGCGTGAATGAGTGTACATTTTTCTGGGGTTTAAAGTCTTCATGGGGTATAAACACGGCTGAAAACAAAGACATCTTAATCAGGATGATAATCAGGCTCCACAACCAACAATATCCCACTTGGAGACTGATCTCAACAACTCCACTGTTATTGTATCTGCTAGACTATGAAACTTCTTGGACCCGTCAAATTTCTCATATTCATCTTCATGCTTGAAGACCAACTCAAACTGAGAAAGAACTCAGTTTATCCCTAGTTACTCCCTTTGTTAACATGTCTGTAGGATTCTGGCTAGTGTGTATCTTTTCCAACTTCAAATGTCCATCTTCCAAGACGGATCGTATGAAATGGTACCTCAGTTGTATATGATTAGTCTTCGAATGGAAGGTTGAGTTCTTTGCAAGATGAATGGCACTCTCATTGTCACAATACAACCTGCTATTCTCCTGCTTCTTTCCCAATTTCTCTAGAAACCTCTGTAACCAAATCATTTCTTTACTAGCCTCTATAGCAACAATATACTCTGCTTCTGTTGTTTAAAGTGAAATAACCTTTTTCAGTTTCAAAATCCAACTTATTGTTGTTCTACCTATAGTAAAAACATACCCTGCGATGCTCCTCTTGCTATCTTTATCACTTGCCATATCTTAATCAACATATCCCTATAAAAAGGTGTCTAAACCTCTAAAACATAATGCATGAGTAGCAGTACCTCTCAAATACCTGAGAATCCACTTTACTGCCTCCCAATGTTCTTTACCTGGATTGTTCTTATACCTGCTCACAACTCCCATTGTATGTGCAATATCTGGTCTTGTGCAAACCATCGCATACATCAAGATGCCAACTACTGATGAATAAGCGACTCTGGACATGTATTTTATCTCCTCCTATGTCTTGGGACACATTTCCTTAGTTAATTTGAAATGGTTGGCCAAAGGTGTGCTGACTGGTTTTGCATTCTGCATTCTAAACCTCTCCAACACCTTCTCTATGTACTCACCCTGAGACAATGTCAATTTGTGATTTTTCCTATTTCTTGTTATTCTCATACCAAGTATTTTCTTTGCAGCATCCAAATCCTTCATCGCAAATGAATTAGCTAATTTCTTCTTGAGAACATTTATATCCTACATATTAGACATTGCAACAAGCATGCCATCTACACACAATAGCAAGATAATATAGCTTCCATTTTCTAGCTTTTTAAAATAAAGACAGTGATCAAAATGACATCTATTATAACCTTGTTCTGTCATAAACCTATCAAACTTCAAATACCACTGCCTTGGAGCTTGTTTTAGGCCATACAAGCTCTTTTTCAACTTGCATACCAAATTATCCTTCCCTTTGACCTCATACACCCGCGGTTGCTGCATATAAATCTCTTCCTCCAAATCCCCACGAGAAAAGATGTATTTACATCTAATTGTTCAAGACGCAAATCTTCTACTACCATAAGACTCAAAATAGTCATAATTGAAGTCATTTTAACAACAGGAGAAAATATTTCATCAAAATATATACCTTTCTTTTATGCAAACCCCTTTACAATGAGCCAAAATCTATACATTTCTTTTGTGCAAACCCCTAGTAGTAAGAGCATGTACACGCTCCTACTTCTTAACCTACGTGGAAATCCATGTGGAGATTTGGCCACAATCAAACCTACGTTCTTTCGAGTGTGCATTCTTAATCATGCCATTACCACTTTTTCGGCCACCAAGTTCTTGCAATCACCCTAGGTCTTTGTATTTTGTTTTTTATTTTCAATGAAATGAGCTGACTCACTCTCGTTTTCTTGGCATTTTTGATAAATTGAATTGGGTCTCTGTATTTTCATTGAATTGAACTGGGTCCCTTTCATTTCCTTTTCATTTCAATGAGTTGTACTGGGAACAGAGGCAATTGATTTTCAAGCATCCTCAGATCCCTCAACATGGAGTTTTGGACAACGACGTTGTTGCCGGTTGGATGTAAGGCATGTCCCAACTGCTTCACATTCTCGTGGAGGCTTTGGCTGGCAGTGCCTCACAAAAAATTGCAAACACCCGTCCTTCCATTTGTCGTACTTTCTTTGGTTGGCAGTGCCTCACATAAAATTGCAAACACGTGTCCATGCTCACCTGCACCTTTTCAATAAGGGGTTCAAGTTACTAACTAATAGCAATAAAAAATGGTTTAATTAATTTTTTTTAAATTAAAAAAAAAAATCAGTATTATAATGTTTAACTTTGTAAAAATAGAGTAAATTTATGATCAACAACAAACTAATGTAAAGTAAAAAAAAAAAATCGTTGATATAGTAGCTTTGGCAGTACTAATAATAATAGAAACTTAATTTAAATAATAAAAACTTAATAACAAAGTAAATATTTTATATTTTAATATTTTGTTTGGCTCAATTTGCAATTTCTCTTTATTAGTCCCGTAATCGGTTTTGAATGTTTTTGTTAGTATGACACATAAACCAACCACTTAACCCAAAGTTGTAACAGTCTCATACAATTATTCATCTATCTTTTAAGATTTTGTCCTAAATTTTTAGTTTGAGGCCATATTTGGCCTCATATCGAGGCAATCTGCTTCAAACTTAAGAAACTAGAGGGAAAATTGAGAAAAAAATGGATATGTAGTTAGCAATTTGAATTAATGCTAAGTTTCACATTAACATTAACTCAAAACATTAAATGCTTAAAGTTTTCAAATGCATAAAACATATTCTATGAAGAGTAGTTGCTTTGGTGCCTCTCTTGAGATGTCAACTGTCCCTGCCCTTCACCTCCACGTGGTCACTTGCATGTAGCTTCACCTCCATACGATCACTTGCATGTAGCTTGCAAGCACTATAATCATCTTTACAGTGAATGTTGTTTCATCTCTGCTTTTCTCTTACTGAAGTGCTCGTCTCTCGTAGTCTCACTGCTCATCTCTCACAGTCTCATTGTTCTTGTCTCTCCCACTGATTCTAATTACTGAAGTTCTTGTCCCTGTTGATTCTGATTACTCAAGTTCTTGTCCCTCCCACTGGTTTTGCATCCTGTTCAAGCCTCAAAGCCCTTGTCATGCATATTTTTCAAGCCTCAAGGCCCACCTCTATTGTTGAATCCTCAAGGCCCTTGTCGTTCAGCGAGAATGCAAGCCCACCTCTATTGTTGAAGCCTCAACGTCCTTGTCCTTCAGCGAGAATGCAGATCGCCTCTAGTGTTGAAACATCTAGCCTTTTCCAGGATTTCTGTAAACTATGTTGGCTGGTGGTCCTGCTGACTGGGATGGTTGGCTGGATGTGCTGTAGGAGATGGCATCGCTGGCCAGGATCGCTGAGACGAAATGCACGCCCACCTGGATGGCATGGCGGTTGGTTGTCCACCTTCCTTCTTGCTTCTTCTTGCTTTAGGGAGGCATCGCTGGCAGCCGTACCCATCACGATACAATACAGTTCAGGGTCGATACTGTGGGCACACTTCCCGCTGATCCAACTCGCTTCTTGTCGAAGGTAGTTCTCTTGAGTGATCTTTCTATCCATGGAGATGAAGATGAAATTGACACGGGTTTATTGCTTGACCATTTTCCCCTCCGTCAATCCCATCCTATAGGAGCAACGACAATATGAATAGCAATAGAAATCTCCCCCTCCATGGCGTGATGTATATCAAAATAGCTTACCATTTCTCTCTGCAATGAGATGTAATGTGTAGCATGTTTAGAATTTGACATATTCATATTTTTTAAATTTCCTCTCCACCTGCTCATGCCAACTCTGTTCATGCTAGCTTCGTTCATGCCAACATAGAGCGGTAAGTGGGAATATAAAGCGGAGTTGTGTAAGTGGTAATATAAAATTGTTATATAAAGCGGTAAATGGGATCTCCAGTAGCCCACAAAGATACCTCCTCCCTCCTTCAATTGCTAAAAGGTATCGGCTATCACATCCCCAGATGCCTCTCTTGACCATTTGGTTCTACCCATTATATTTCTTTTGCCTTGTTTAAAATACATATTACAAAATTCATATGCAGTTATAAAATGACAATGGAAATAACAATGCATATTGGAATTCACTCATTTTCCACTATATTGAAATGCACTAACAAAATGGAAATGCATTATGCAAAGAGATAACAATGATCAGTTATCTGGAATCAAAACTGAAAAAGATTTAGAGAGTTTTCACCTTAGAGGAGGTCAGATGGGCCTTTTAGCGAGAATGCACACCCACCTCTAGCCTTTTCCAGGATTTCTGTGAGCTATCTGGCATTTGCTCTGCAATTCTCCACAATCAATTTGTATCCCTGCATTAACACATAAGCATTGTAAGTCAATTTATTATGAAACACTCAACAAGTTCACCATTTCATTCACATGATGACAAAAGAAAACCATGAAATGACACCTCCGTATGATTTTTATTATTTTTCTGATCTTAAAAATCTGAATGGCATATTTGTATTTTTGGCCATGATCTGGATCTTAAGATTGACCTACTCCTACGCTTTTCGTCTTCAAATTCAAATGATCGACTTCTTCGCTTTCCTTCTTCAAATTCGAATGATCGACTTTTTCGCTTTCCTTCTTCAAACTGCATGAACATTTGGAACAAAGAAAGTGTTGAGGAATAATGGATATCAGTTGCAGGAATAAGTGACACTACACTGTTCTCGTTCCTTTTCCTGCACAAGGACACATCAATCCCATGATGCAAGTGGCCTTGAAGCTTGTGGACGAGGGATTCCTTATCAGTTTTGTGAACACAAACTACAACCACTCTCGCATAGCAGACGCTAACAAGACCAATTTGAGTAACCACGTGATGATCCACTCTGTCATCGTCCCTGATGGCCTTCCTTCCACTGATGCTCACACTAACATTGCCAAGCTCTGTGATGTCACAAAAAACGTGATTGTCCCGTTTCTGGTCCGTGCTTCGACTAGTGTCTGAATTCACAATACTTCCAAAGCCTTTATTCCGCTGGTGTCTGGATGCATGAAAGTAAATTGCTTCTTTCTCGAAGTTCCATTCTGGTCATATGTTTCCATGCAATTAAAGAAACAAGTCTCTTCTACCAGGAGAATGATTTCCACGTACTTCCCATGCAAAATCGTGGTATGACAAATGGAGGAAAGACGTCTGGAACCGTTAGATGGACACGTGTCACTTGAAAAAGGCTCTCATCAATCTTGCTTTGTTTCCTTCTAATTGTATTGTAGTAGTTTACAATTGGCTTTTTTTTTAATGAAATTTCATTCATGCCTACCCAGGTCTAAGAGCATAAGTGTTTTGCTTGTCGAGATTAATGGTAAATCAACTAAACTGACTACGCAAATAGAGACATTGTTGTACAGTGCTCCCATTGTTGGTTTTCATACACATCCTATGGATTATATTGAGCCAATTTATACTTATGAATTGTTCATTGTAGCCAGTTTATATGTTTCCATCTATTACGAAGAATTTAAGAAAGATACATTGCTTCTTATTTGATTAGCCTTATCATGCTCGGAAGAATGTTCAAAATCGCTAAAATGAGCCCAAAATTCCACCTCACAATCGCAGCAGTGAACACAAAATCTGACCCTCCTTCAGATTCGTCTTAGCGATACTTCCATTTGATTTCACCAGAACGAACTCAAAGCTTCACTCGCCCTTCACAAATGTGTTACATATTATATAACACATAGTACCTCCATTATGTGTTATATATTATATAAACATACTACCTCCATTAGCTTGAGCAAGTGTGAGTATGATAGGCACTTGCTATTCACATTCACGACTTTTCTATCTAACCTGGTATTAATGAAGCTGAAACTCCAGGCCTTTCTGGTAAGCATGTCTATTTCCTCTTAATCCGATAATGAAAACAGGCTAGAGTGTAACCTGGGAGAATATTGTGTGCATGAACCATCTGGAAAGCAGCTAAGTCTATAGAGTCGCTTTAACTATGGCACCATGGACTTCATATTAAAGTACGATGAGGTAAGCTTGAATGCTACTGAGGTGGTAAATATGGAGTCACTGTTGCATACAAAAGAATAAGTGCAATATGCTTATGTGGCATAATAGCTTAATCAGTACTGGTACTATACTATGGGTACTCCGCCATATAAACTACTACATTTACTCAATTATTCTGTCCTTAGTTAACCCGCCCCTTGCCTGTAATTAAAATAGATCAATAGGGTCATAGCTTAGTACGAATAATAACATATGGGATAGCAACTATAGAATACGAGGTTAAATTATGGTAATAATAGTTAACAAGAACAGGTCTTAAATAATGCGAGTACAACACTTCCAAGTCTAATGAATTCCGTTGTACATTTATATAACATTAATGTTATAGTCTCACCATGCTAATTACACGAATAAAAGAGGGTTAGAACTAGTCAAGCAAGGTATATAGTTTGTTTACCATACTAGTTTAACTCTACATGCGTTATTAATTACCGCTTGATCTTACCAATGGATTTGATATTCGGCAACTTAAGTGTTATTAATATTCTATGCTTGGGTTAATATTTACCCCGCATACTATACAGATGTCCAAGCTGCTTAATTAGAAACTAATACTCTGTTAGTGATTACGATTACACATGGAAAATCTAGAATAAGTCATATATAAGTATAACCAATACTAGAGCTAAGTATATAGTTAGATTAGACTATTTAAGCAACATGTACTAGAGCTGCTGGTTACATGGCATTATCTTAACAACATGATACCACTACTTATTCAGCGAGTCAGACTCCGACCTTTATTACTGACCTTTATTAGACTAGCACAGCCACTCAAAACCGTGGCTGGTTAACGCCAAAAGGCCTCAACAAAAAAGCCACAATTTTTCTATTAAAATGATAAATGTTGGTTTTGATTTAAATCTCATAAAAAAAAAACCATTAATGTTTTAGGTTTTATTT
>ML806840.1:34720-61319 GCA_009831015.1 Picea engelmannii
CCCTCCCACCCTCCTTCTCTCTCTCACTCTATCCCTCTCTACTCTTGTCCTCCCATATCTCACTCTCTCCCAATTTCCCTCTCTCTCCTCCACTCTCCCAACCTATCTATATATTTAATTTTATCTAGCTCCCTCTCTCTCCTTTTCTCCATATCTCCCTCTTTCCCTCTCACTCCCACTGGCCCATCTCTCACTCTATACCCCCCTCTATATTTTGTTCTTTCTCCCTAACCCCTCGCCCCCCCTCTCTCTCCTTGTCTCCATATCTCCCTCTTTCCCTCTCTCCCCCACTTACCCATCTCGCACTCTATACCCCACTCTATCTTTTGATCTCCCCCCCCCNTCTCTCTCCCTCCCTCCATCACCCCAACCATTACCACACTCTCTCTAGGTATTTCCACATATAGGTATTTATAAGTATAGGTATTTATAGGTATAGGTATAGGTATAGCATCATATAGGTATTTCCACATAGTTCCATGTGTCTAGACATGTGGAAATCATGCAAATCCTTCTACTCTTCAATTTACTTTAATTAAAGGAATTATTAAATTAAATTGATTTTATTAATTAATAATGTATTTATTTAAATGATTTATTTAAGAAACATGCTAAAAGTACTTAGCATGAAACATGTAATCTAAATCTCAAGTGAGTGTGAAAATCAATCTCAACTGTATATCACTTTTGAGATTAGAAATAAATTATAACTCATGATTATAAAAGTAAGGCTAGGGTGAAGGAGAAAGACACTTGACACTTGATAGATTCAAGGAGATCTTGGATAGGGCATAAGGACATCCATCTAGAGATCAGGTTATCGAGAAGAGATAACAGAGGCTTACATAGATGGATTTCAGTCTGAGGAAGCCACATGAGAGTGTAGGATTGTAAGGAACTTGTTCTATAAGTTTTTTGTATGGATACATGGTTCACGGTGAGGTGAATCATGCATGTACGTGATTTAGAAGAAGGAGAGTTGATTATTCCTTGAAAATAATGCCAGAATTAGTCGTACAACAGGTCAGACCTTACCAAGTTAGTCTACAGTTGTATTTCTCTCAATGGGCCATTATCTATGTTATGGGAGCCCTGATTTTAGCATAATAAAATCATTCTCAGAAGTGGTTTTCCCCCCAAGGTTTTTCTGGGGGTTTATACCTGAAAATTTTGGTGTTATCATGTGTTTGATTTGGTTTCCTTATTTATGCTTTCACTGCATGTTTATTTGATTACTCAATTACTCTTTTAGTACACAAAGTGATTTTGTTTTGAGCTAATTGTCGGGTGTTGAGTAGGATAAATTTCAACATGGTATTAGAGTAGGTTCTCTTAAGGGAAGCCAAATCTCAAATCCATAGTAGATTCATAACTAGTAGAAGGAAATTGAGGGATGGATTTTCAAGGAAACAATCGTACTGAGGTATAGCTAGGTTTGTGCTAGTGTACAAAGGCATACGCAATCCACAAAATACAGATTCATGTACATACGTGATTTGTAGTGGATCGAGTCAAGTACATATGTGATTTGCAGTGGTTTGAATCACATACATATTCAATTTTCAATATGTCGAATCACATATATACACGCTTTGTAGTGTTGATAGTCACACATAAGTTGTACAGATCAATATAGTGGCATTTTTTGAGTAGCACGTTATTTCCAGGGAAGTTTATCAAGTCTTAAGGATGGAAGAAACATCGTTGAGAGTTGAAGACAGATTGGATAGATCATCCAACTTCCTGTCTTGTAAAGAAGGAATGAATTTGGCATTGAATGAGTATGACATTTGGGATTTAGTGGATATAAAAGTTACTCCACTAGGAAATTTGACAGCTTTAGATGCTCACAACAAGAAGGATATCAAAGAAGGAATGGTCCTCCTAGATTCAGTGAAGGATCATATAATCCCTCACCTAAACAAGAAGAAGAAAACCAAAGATATGTTTGATTCCATGGTAAGTTTATTCCATAGAAAGAACATGAATATGAAGATGGTTTTAAGGAATAAACTTAGATCAGTTAAGATGTCTAGATCATATAATGTTACTATTTATCTCATGAGGATCACACGTGTATGTGATCAAATTGCAGCTATAGGGGAGAAAATTGAGGACGTCGAGCTAATGAATGTGGCACTGAACAGTCTTCCCAAGTCATGGGAATGATTTTTCAAAGGCATTTGCGCTCAAGAAAGTATCACTGATGGGTAGATAATTTGGGATGATTTCATCCAGGAAGAGACTCGGGAGGATTCAGAGAGTATCAAGCAGGGAGGTAGTGAAGAGAACTTGGCTCTTGTTAGTAAGACAAGGAATGGAAAAGGAATTTTTTCTAGAAAGAATGGTAATAGTTATGGAGGATCATCACAACGAAGGAAGAAGAAGGAATTGAGTAAAACCAAGTGCTTCTCATGTAATAAGAATGCACATTATGCATCTCAGTGTCCAAAGAATAAGAATAAGGGTAATGAAATACACAGAAAACAATGTCAACAGAGATGCAACTTGATGAATTTGCAATGAAATTTGAGAAGGATTACTCAATGGATTCTTTCATTTCTACTACCACAATAGTGAGGAGTTCTTAGTTCCTAGACATTAGTGAATCTCGTCATATGAAATAATAAAGAGATATATTTATAAGTATGATAGAGAGAGACTCGAAGGTTCATGCAGATCTTGGTGATTATGCCAAGTATGTAGTAAAGGGAGAGAGAACAATTACATTCCAACTCGATTCAGGGGGTTTGTTCGATGCCCATGATGTGCTTTATGTACCTGGTTCAAAGAACAATTTTCTTTCAATGTTAGCTATGGAGGAAAAGTGTTTTTTTGTTACTTTTCAAAGAGGGAAGGTACTCATACATCTAGAGAAATATATCCCATACATAACAGTGGTTGTTGGGGTTAGAGAAGGAATTTTATATAGGTTGCATGGAAATATTGTTCAATATTTGATACACAACAGTGACAATCTATGTGAGTTGTGGCACATGAGGTTGTAACACCTACACTATAGGGAATTACCGATTCTAAGGGGGATTGTTATAGGTATTCCATAGTTCGGGATTGTGTAGTATGGAGTGTGCAGAGGGTGTGCACTTGGAAAGAATTCCAAGGATTCTTTTCCTATCAATGAGAGAAGGTCCAAGGGGATATTGAACCTTATTCACTCATATGTGAGTGGGACGATTTAGCAGCATCATTACAGGGATCATCATACTATGTGACATTTAGTGATGATTTTTCTAGGAAAACCTCAATATTCTTTATGAAGACCAAGGATGGGGTCTTCAGTCAGTTTCAGGAGTTTAGGGATCAGAAATATCATACATGTAATAATATCGAGGTCTTTAGGTCAGATAATGGGGGAGATTACACCTCCAATGACTTCAAGGATTTATACAAGAAAGCAAGGATCAAGAGGGAGATGACATTCTCATACAACCCTCAATAGAATGGGGTTGTATAAATAAAGAATTGATACATCATTAGTTATTCTAATACTATGATACATGATCGAGAATTTCCCATGCTTTTGTTTATAGAGGAACGTAATACGACGGTGTATGTGCATAAAAGGAGTCCTAAAAGGATATTAGGGGAAAAGACTCTAGAGTAGACATTCTCACGGGTGAAGCCAGAGATAAGAAATTTGAGGATGTTTGTTTGTCCAATTTACATCCATGTTCTAGTGGAGAATAGGATGAAGTTGGAGCCTTCAGGACAGAAGGGTATGTTTGTGGTGTATAACGAGACTTCAAAGGCTTAAAGGATCTTCATTCCAACACAGAGGAAGATAGTTGTGAGTAGATATGTGAGGTTCAATGGTAAATTAGCATATAGGAGTACTCAAGAGTCATCAACAGTGACATAGGACAAGGAGCAATAGGTTCCAAAGGATGAGTAGTAGTTAGCAATTTATATTTCAGGTGGAGAGGAGGAATTATCCCCTTCCATCCCTGTCAGGAGACCCGGGTGGATAGTACAAACATTGAGGGATGTTGGTGAGGCTCCTAGGTGTACATTTTAACCTTGTACAATTATTTACTGCAAACAAATTTTTAATAAAACAAAATAAGAGATACAATGGAAAATACACATATTAGACATGGATTTTTCTCTTGGAAACCCAAACCGGGAAAACCAACATATTCTATATTCATTCACATCATACTTTTTTTACAATACAATATACATATAGGATCCGGTAGCGTCCAAAAACTAATCCAATAAATTGGATTAATCAACAACCCTAATTCCTTAACCGGAAATAGAAACCATGTGCCAAAAACCGCACAAAAAAATTGTTTTAATTTCTCAAAAGTTTCCTCAGACTTTCCAGTCCACTTAAATCTGGTTCCCTTTTCCTATAGAGAAGTAATTGTGTAAGAAAATTTTGAAAACCCTTCAATAAATCTCCAGTAATAACCCGTAATTCCCATAAAAGATCGAATATCCAAAACATCCCTCGGAACTTGACAATCTAAAATGGCTTTGACCTTTTCAGGGTCAACAAAAATTCCTTCTCCCGAGATAACATGTCCTAAGTACTGGACCTTACTCTGATAAAATTGAAATTTACTATACTTTGCATACAATTGATGTTCCCTTAAGGTTTTAAGAACTAACTTTAGATGTTCCTCATCCTCTTCTCTTGTCTTGGAATAGATCAGAATTTCATCTATGAATACAATCACAAACCGATCCAAATACTTCATTAACACACTATTCATTAGGCACATAAATTTTGTCAGTTCATTTGTTAATCCAAAGGGTACCACTAAGAATTCATAGTGTCCATACCTGGTTCTAAAAGAAGTCTTATGAATGTATACATCTTTAATCCTATCTTGATGGTACCCTGAGTTTAGATCTATTTTTGAAAATATTTTTTCTGCCCTGACTTGATCAAACAAGTCATGAATAAGGGGTAAAGGTTACTTATCCTTTATTTTCATTTTTTTCAAATGTCGATAGTCGATGCACATCCTAAAAGTTCAATCCTTATTTTCCACGAATAATACCGATGCTCCCCATGGAGACACACTTGGTCTAATGTAATGTTTATCCAACAGTTCTTGAAGCTTCATTTTTAATTCATTCAATTCATGAAGACTCATTCTATAGGGAGCTTTAGATACCGGTGTTGATCCAAGTATTGGGTCCATCATAAAATCCATGTCCCTCCTAGGAGGTAGTCCTAGAATTTATTTTGGGAATACGTCCTCGAATTTATAGAATATACGATCGCCAATCAACAGATTTTCAACCATCTTGTCCCGACTCTCATTTATATGCACAACATATACTTCACAATATTTCATTTCATTTTGTTTCAACTGTAAAGAATAAATATGCCTTAGCGATACACCATGAGGTATTCCCTTAATGGTTTTATTTTTCCCAAGTTCATCTAAAAAATCAAAAGTTTATTTTTACTGTTCACAACAACTTATTGGTTTTCAAGCCAATCCATTCCTATGAGTAAATCACAGGATCCCAAAGGTAATATATTCAAATCCAAACTAGTTTCCATTCCATCCATAGTTATTATGCATTCTTTGACCAACTCAACTACCTTTCATTTTGTACCAATGGCTAGTTGTAATAGACAAGACTTACTATGTTTAACTTTATTCAATTTATAGTATTCAATAATAATAGGGGAAACATAGCTTAAACTTGCACTAGGGTCAATTAAAATAGATACATATTTTTGGTTGATCATACCTTCAATTTCTACCATGGAAGACTGATGATCATCCTGTCGATTCTCCAAGGATGCATTAATATTGTGATTACATTGTTCCATGTCATTAACTATTACTGCTTCCTGAACATTATACACTGTCGAGTTTTTTTTTTATTCAAAGGGAAATATATGTATAGATGAGGTTATTTGCAACCCCAACACTGTAATGGTGGTATGACTAGTTTATTCACTCAATCAGTTGCTCAACTATTATTCTGAGTTGATAAACTTTGTTGTTGACCACGAAATGTGTTTTGTTTAACTAGTACACTGTGAGATGGATGACATGGGTCCTTGAACTCTTTCTTTCTAGGATCAAACTTTTTATTTCTATTCTTATCTTTCCATGTTTTTGTATTTTCATACCTTTGTTTAAATTGGTTATAACACAATTTAGCATGTATTAATACCTCGTCCATCATCTTAGGATTAATGAACTCAAATTTATCCTTATATGCTTGAGTCAAACAACTCATAAATCACTTTACCTTTTCTTTCTCATCTATAAGGTAAGGTATGTACCTCATCATATTTAAAAACTTGGTAACAAAATATTCAATGATAATTTGTGCTAGTCTAAGGTCATGAAATTCTATTATGAACATAATATATAATAATAAATATAAATACACTATAATAGTTAATGAATAATTAATGACGAGACACCTTCCTAATGAAAGGTCATGTCTCTTCATGGAAGGGCACCCCTGCGTGGGTATATAAGGCCCTAATTCTTATTGTATCTCATCATCTCATATTCATATACATTATTATTTAATATATTATCCTTTATGGATTATAACCTGTTGTGCTACCTACATTGGGTATTTACCTAGTGAACCGGCGTGGTTCACCACAATGGTATCAGAGGGAATTTGATCCTGACCTTTGGCCACATTCTTATTAGACAAAATTTTATTCGGCTCTTAGTCACTGAAAATTATCATAGTTTATGTGCTTTTGGTACTTGAACAAAAATAGGCCCTTTGCCATATTCAAAATCATCTTGAAGGGTAATTATGTTGCCATATACCAGAGTCAAATAAAAAATTCAGTGAGAAGAAGAGAAAATTGTGAGACATTCCACTGCTAAAACATTAAAGATACAGAGAAAAAAAAGTGGCATAAATTAGTCATAAAGTTCGTTGAGAAAATACTCTCAACATAAAAAATAAAAAAAATATGCATGATCTATCATGCCCCTATATTCCAAAACACCGATGACAGACACATCAACAAAATTCAGTAGCAAAAGTTTGTTTTTTTTGGGTTAGTCATCAGGGAAATAATTAACACGCGGTTCCTTAATCAGATCGCGGGACAATCTACATGAATAATGTCATTATTTAGGAATCATGTCATAATACATGTTGATTATTAGAGTTGTGCGAGACATCCTCTAGGACACAGACTGAGTGAGTCAGCCTATGAGAAAGCCCATGAGTTGGGTGTGTCCATGAGATGGGTCTGTCATTCCTCTCTGAGACGGAGATGGAACGTTGTGTTCCCATGTGTGGGGAGGATGCCCATGAGATGGGTGTGTCATTCCTCTCTAATATGGAAATGGAACAATGTGTTCCCCTATGTAGGGAAGATGCCCATGAGATGGGTGTGTCGTTTGAGATGAAATGATGTGTACCCCTGTGAGGGGTGAAGGAGACCATGTGATGGGTTTATTGTTCTCCTCTGTGTAGAGATTTGAGATGATGTGGTACTCTAGATGATTCTCATGTGAGACTCGGTGAGATAGAGATTCGTTGAGTAGGACATCTCTGTGGTTGAGCACAGAAGGACGTAATATTATTGGATGAGCACTAGTGAGTGTGTCTCCAGATGATTCTCCTATGAGACTCAGTGAGATAGAGATATGTTGCATAGTACATCCCTATGGTTGAGCACATGTGGACGTGACCCTAGTGGCTGAGCACTAGTGGGTGTGTGATATCCCTTGCTATATTGTCTAAGAGTTAGAATTTCATGTAACCCTAATTGTGATGTAAAGGGTACATGTCGGCCCCACCATAAAGTGAAAGATAATTAATATGGTAATTATTAATTATATTATGATTTATTGAGGTCGGATATGTTATTCCAATAGACACCACTTTTGATGCGTCCAATATAGTATAAATAAATATGATATCCCCATTGAGGAAACACAACACACATGTGATTTTGGAAATTTCAGCAAGTACATATCTAGGGATGAAGTGTGCATCTCTCTTGGGTGATATCCTTCTTTGTTTTTTAGAGCACCCTTTTTTGTGCTAGGTATATGGTGTCAGAGGTATTTCTCTTGATAATATAGCAAATGATTGTTGGTTTTTCTTCCCTTGTTGAGAAGGGTTTCCCAAGATATTTCTTGTGTTCTTGTGCATAGTATTTCTTCTTGTGATCCTAGTTATTGCAACAATTGTTAATGGTGTAGCTACATTTCTCTATGGTTCAAGTAAATGATAAAAATGTATTAAACCTCGTGCTTGAGCCTAGCATACTGAAAATTCAACATGGTTTCAGAGGATAGGTCTTGAATAACCCATTTCACAAGCATCTACCAGACATCCTCTCACTTCTGCAGAACTGTATGACCCTCCTAGTGTTTCCAGAAAATCCATACGACCCTCCTTTTCTAAGGTATTTCAGCACCTTAAACTTGGACGTTGGGGATAAAAATTGTACGGGACTATACGGCCTCCCTCAGTGCACCTCCAACAAGATTCAAATTCATTTCCGAGCATTTTGGATTTTTGGCCCTAGGGTTTCTAGGGTTTTGCAATTTTCTACATGAATTTTAGACTTAGGGTTTCTGCAGCTCATTGAAGGAGCTTCTCAGCTCACTAGTGTTCTTCTGACTTTCAAGGATTATTGTTGGCAGTCATAAGCCCAACAAAACTTAAGTTTTCTATCCTAGTCTAGCCGTTAGGTTTTCTAGCCAAGTTGGCAACGGTTTGTGAAGAAGAACAAAACCTTGGTGGAAGATAGGCTTGATGGATCAAGCAACTTCAGCTCTTGGAATTCAAGACTTCATATCACTCTTGAAGAGGAATATCTATCATGGAAAATAAAAAAGGATTTACCAGAGACAACTACTGATGAAGAGAAGGAAGTAAGGAATGAAGAAGACGTCAAGGCAAGTAAGATAATGATCTACTCAGTAAGAGATCATCTCATGTCTTTTATTTCCAACCTAAAGACATCTTATGAAATGTATGAAGCATTGAAGAATATGTTTGAGATTGACAACACCCTAAGATCTCTTAGATCAAGATGAGAAAAGGTGACATTGTTTCTATCTTCTTCATGAAGATGTCAGAGATCAGAGATCATGTAGGTGCCATTGGAGAAATAATATCAACACTCTCAAGTATGCACTTTTATATATTATTTGTATCATTGTCATGAGGGTGCTTGCAGGAGGAAGGAACCTTTGCAGCAAATCATGGATCCAAAGGGATCTTAGTGCATTCATAGGAACAACACACTGGAAGTGTAGACTCCAGGTTTTATTGTTTTAAATTATCATGCCTCTAACCTACATTTCCAAGTAGTTTTGATTGCTACATTACAAGTAGTTTTTATAGTTGTGACAACAATCCTTAAAAAAAATTATTCTAGAGATGTACTAATTACTCTCATCTAGGAGATATTCTTGTCTTGTTTCCTTTCATTTGTTTTATTTCTCTAGGAAGGTTAACAACAAAGGAAGATTTTTATCCTTCAGACTTCAGAGGGAGTCACTTGAATAAGAGGAAGTCGAAACTATTTGAGAAGGAGGAAGAACATAACCATCATTGAAGCAACCAAAGAAATGATACATGATTAGAGTCTACTTATGATTCTATGGGCAGAAGCATTCATGATAACATTATATGTTCAAAACAAAAGTCCTCACCAGATTTTGAAGAACATAACTCCCAAAGAAGCCTTCACCGAAGTGAAGCCTGAGATTGGACACTTCAGTATATTTGGGTGTCCAAGTATACTTTAATGTAACCAAAGAAAAGAGGTCCAAGATAGACCCTTCAGGTAGAAAAGGTACATTTCTGAGATACAACAAATCTCCAAAGGCTTACCTAATATACATCCATGTCCAGAGACAAATTGAGGTAAGAAGAGATGTTACCTTTGAAGAAGAGATATCCTTTAAAATATCCAAAGAATCTTAGATGGTGATTGACAGTGAGAAAATACCTTCTCCCCCTTCAGCAGTTCAGAGGGAGACAATTATTTATCCAGTTGATCCTATTGCTCCAGTTGATGTTCCTACAGAAATTGCAGTAGGTCATAAAAGGTCTTCCTGGGCTCGACAAACTCTACAAGAGGAAGAGGGACATGAAACTCCTTGAGGCACACTCTGATAGAGAAAGAGACAAAAGATATTTTCAAGCTATTTTTCAGTCATGAGCCACATCATTGATACAAATACTTATTGTCATGGAGGAAGCAACATGTGAGTAGGTATGGCAAGATGCCATGACATAAGAGTATCAGTCCATTTTGAAGAATGATGTATAGGATATTGTTCTAAGACCAGAAGATAAGTTTTTAGTGACTTCCAAGTGGATATATAAGATCAAGTATGCAGCTGATGGAAGTGTCGAGAAATAAAAAGAGAGATTTGTAGCTAGAGGATTCTCACAAGCAGAGGGAGTTGAGTATGATGAGACATTTGATCCAGTAGCCCAATACACTTCCATCCGCACTATGATCCATGAGTTGGAAACTACATTAGATGGATGTGAAAACAACCTTTGTCAATGGTGATATTGAGGAAGAAGTTTGCATCGAGCATCCAGAGGGATTTTTTATATATGACGAGAAATATCATGTGTACAAGTTGAATAAATCCCTCTATGGACTAAAGCAGGAACCTCGTGCTTGGTACGAGAAGATGGATGGATTCTTGATGATTTTGGGTTTTAACAAGAGTGTTGTTGATCAAAACCTATATTATCATACATTATCATAAATGGGAATGTAAAAATTTAACAAAGCAATCAGTTTAAGATCTTTTGTTCCTCTAGTATATTTCTTTCTAAAAGTTATGATAATTTTGTTTGGAATTTTATGAGAAGGTAATCTCTTCATCCTCTGAATGCACACATAATACTGGAAGGTTATTTTCAAAAGAGGAGAACGCATCATTTTCAATGGAAGAGAACACTTAAGGGAGTACTTCATGACCTATTTCCTCAAATTTCTTCTTTTTTCCTTAAGTTGTTAAAAAAGATGCATGTGTGCTTTATCATTACCTATCTATTTTAAGATCACTATTTCACAAAGATGATAGATTAAGTGATATTTTTAATAGAAATTGAAACTGAATGTTAATTATGTACTATTTTATTCACAGTTAATATTTTTTGGTCAAATAAATCATGAATAATGTATGCATTGTTCAACTTTTGACATTTTCCCCGAATTGTCTATTTCTAAGCATGAATACAAATCTAGTTTTAATTAGTTCTATTGGGTTTTTTTTAGCAGTTACTCACAACCCTCTCAACAACAATCCTTATTCTTTTAGTGTCTCACATTGTGTGCATGATGGCATTCAAAACCTCAGGCATGGGGGACTGGTTTTTGGAACCTTTAGATTCTTTTTCAGCATCTTCCAACATGTCCAAATCAACATGTTAAGTGCTGGAATTTGATAGTCATTTCCAGAATCTTGGTACCAGTACTAAATTCCTGCACTAGTTTCAGTACCAAGTAATGCGCAGTTTCATCCAACATATTTTACACAACTACAATTGTAGCCCACAATACACATAAGAATCTTATTTCGATATTGTTTTGTTCCGGTACTGCAGAATCATGTTTCGCTACTGCAAAATCCTATTCTGATACTGCATAATCTTGTTCTGATAATGTCTTTTTCTGGTACTATCTATTCAGGTACTATAGAAACATGATCCAATAATAGTTACCAATCAGGTACTGATGCCAAAGTGATATGATCTTTGTCATGTACTTAACATTGTTTTCACTTTAGGTAATTGGAGGTATGGGCTAATATTTTCATGTTATTTCTATCAAGGATCATTTAATTCTTGTGTTGAATTGTTCTTTACTCTCATATACATGTTCCTCCTACATTGCTACTCTCACCCCTAAATGAATCATCCTTGTTGTCATTTAAGGAGATATTTTCACATTTATCTCTATATAATAACGGGTGCACTTGTCTTCTTTTCTCATCATTATGAAAAAGTGATTAATAATTGAAATATCCATTGAAAAGTGGTGACACCATTATGTCTAATACTAACCTAGTTGACTCAAAAATTTCTTATCCAATTTTTTCTTTACAAGTTTCTCTTGGGAGGTATTGATGAAAACTGCATGTGGTGGACCACCCCTGCAAATGTCAATGAACTTTCATGAGAACCCTAATAGGATTAACTAAAGGTACCTCTTAGTCATTATCTGATATGTCCCATTATACATTGAATAGATTATATTTAATGCTAATGTGGATGATGTCACCCTTGGGATAATTGCAAGAAATTAAGTGTGTGCCTAATAACTCTAAAACACTCTCATACCACTTGTCTTCCTTATACTCTAAAGTTGTCAATGAACAATGTATATCATTCTAAATATTTTGAGTAATATAATAAAAAGAAAGTATCAGGAAGTACAAGTAAACCTACCGAGGTACTGAACATGCTTGTTGGCAGCAAGGCCATGCTTGTATGGTACTAAGGTAAACCTGTCAGGGTATCGAACATGCATGCTAGTAGTGGGGCTATGCCAAGTAAGGGAGTTGAAAAACATAAATTGACACACCTAAATAAGAAAAAACCCTTGGGTCTCATTCTAAAGCAATCATTATCAAATCAAGGCTAGGAGATGACCTTTATATCTCTCGGATGATGTTCTTGAGAACTTTCAAGTATCCACTTTAGGGTTCTATATTTAAAATAAATAGGTTTGCATGAAAGTGGGACCCTCGGTATATGTAATTCACCCTACCTAAGAAAGAAGAGATTCATGTTTATAAACTTGGATAAGAGACGAGTTAATAGTCTTGGGACGTATTCTTTTATGTGTTCATCTCTTCAAATGGGATCTAAACTATGCTTATATCACTTTTATTTTAAAGGTAATATAGACAGGGGGGACTATTAGTCACCATTATGAAAACTCTTGGCCATTATCCTATAATCATATTAGAGTCACATCCAGCCCTTTCTCCTAATTATGATGCACAACAAATTGGATAAGGCTTAACGTCAAATCACTAACAGATCCAATTTATTACTCGTGACTCCACTTTGCCATCATAACTACTTTGCCAGGGGTAACAAGTGGGAAGCATAGGCCAGGAGGTTTATATTGTATAACAGGTTACTTAAAAGAAAACTTAAGGATCTAAAGAAGGGTGGAACTTCAGGGAATGCTTGATCGAGTGAGGACTACCATTAATTTTGAAAATTTGAAGATCATTATTACATGAGGACATGCAATCGATATGCTTTCAATATGATTTTAATATATCAGTATATGCTTTCAATTCTACACATGTTGATTTTTTTAGTAAATGTTTATAATGTTAAAGTGGATGTTAAGATATCATTATTTTCATTTTGATAATTGATAGTATTTAAATTATGGTGAAGATAAAGAAAAATGAGATTTTGCATCGAAGATTTACAGAATGTTGTTAACTAGTCATATGTTGCATTCATTTGAATGTATGCCCAATATATTTCCTTTGTATAGGAATTTAGGAATGTGGCTTTTGAGTAGACTTGATTTCTTTTTTTTTTCTTTTTTTTGTTTTATTTTGTCATTTTTTATTTTTCTTTCAATGAACGTCTAAAAATTGGTTTAATGGAAATATGGTGTCCTCATTAAATGAGGAAACTATTTAAAACTCATGATATTTATCTAATTATTTCTCTAGTTATTATACAAAAAAAATCTTAATTAGTTTGATTTTGTTGAGAAACTTCATCTTTCTTCAATTTATTGGAAAACACTTAATTACATCACATTTATTTGAAGTTTACCCCTTCTCAGTGTTGGATTCTTTAACTATAGCCTATAGTCAGGAGTATAGTTTACAATGATAGGGTGCATTGGAATTGTTCTCTAGTTATGAATGTCTCAAGAAATAGCATAGCAAGTTTTTGTTAGGATATTTAGACATTTCAAAATTATTTAAGATTAACTTGGTGTTCTAATATGTCTTTATGTAAAAGTGTGTTTCTTTAGTATGCATCAGTATGTATTTCTAGTTATGCAATCCAACGTTCATGATATGTTTTAGACATAAAATGATATGATGTTTCATATTATCGTCAATACTAAAAGCTATTGGTCCATGATCTCTATTTGAAAATCATGGAGGGTCATTTAATAAATATTAATTGTGAGAAACTCTTACTTAAGTTTTTTATTTTGCATTAATGTATTGCTTCAAGTGGTCATTGGTGTACACATATTTGATCTTGTTTTCTGAGGAGTTACTTAAGTTGCTCATCTTGTGTGCAAATAACTTGTTTTTTTAACATGGCATCAGAGCCCATTTGAAGACTTTCCCCCATTGTTAATCAATATCTTGAACCTGTGTTGTCACATGCATCAAAATATTTCTTGGTTCTACTATTTCTATGCATTCATAGGTTGACAACATTTCTATTACATTCAGTGTGTTTCTTTCAATTGGAAATATTTTTTGTTTCACTTGAAAAAGTTTTTGTTTTCCCAAGATAAAACTAATTTTTTCAAATCCAAATGTATAAAGTTTTATTATACCCTTTTAATTTTTTTCTCGAGTTAATATTTTAGTTTAACTATTTTTAATCTTGTTTTGATACTCTTTTTGGTCTATGTATGTTCTTTTCCATGTTCTTTGTAAGATCTCAAAAAATCAAAACTAGAGTGGAAAGTTTTTTATTTTCTATGTATGTTCTTTGTGATGTTATTATATGATCTTAGCAAATTAGAAATAGAGAGAAAAATTGCATTTAATCAACAATCTAAATGGTATCTAACCCCATTAAAGTTAATAATTTTTTTTTAATTTCACTTGTTTTTGTGTGCGGTCGCCTTGAATATTTTTCAGGGAAAAACAAGGGCTTTGGAGTGATCCAAAAATGGAAGGAATAATAAAAAATTGACTTATTTAGATGCTTAAAGTTGTTTAAATAGTTCAACTATTAATTAATCATGTTGTAAAAACAGAGATATGAACAACAACAAAAGAGACAAAGACAATAATATCTTGATAACGACGTTCACCAATGAGTGGCTAAATCTCCGGGCCTGCTTCCAAGTGGAGGAACTCTTTATTGATCTTCAAATGCTCAAGTTCTCTTACAATGGCTCCATGTTGTTACATAACATGCTTCAGATCTATTGTGCAAGACCTTCTTGCCCAGACGCATGTATACTTCCTCAAACTCCTCTCCCAAACATGACAAAAAGGCCTCTCAAAACATGAGAAAAAGCCAAAATACATAAACTGCTCCTCAAATTCCTTGCATCAACAAGTTACCCTCAAGCTCCAAAAGGCCTAGTTTATATAGGTTTTAGTCTCAACAAGAGAAGCCTAAGTTCTCCTGAATATGTGGCCTTTTCTGGGATCACATCCCCCTTCAAATGGCCAAAATATCCCTAAAACACCAATTCTGGACCAAAACTTTAATAAAAAATCCACTCTATAACAAAAATTTGACAAATACACAGAGTAGCCCCTTTGGGCTAGGCGTGCACCCTTAGGAAAAGGTCATATGAATCTCATATGGCCAAGCGCCAGCCCTTTGGGCTGCATGCTAGCCTTTGATAAGCTCTAGCTCCTGGTTTCGGGCGCATTACACAGGACATGTGTCTAGTGGTTATACCCACCGTGCACAACCATAGGGATAAGCCCCCTGGTTATGTGGCATATCTGAATCCAAGGGAAAAGTAATAGAGGTGTTGGTGGTTAGGGCCGCACCCTTTTATTGTTGAATGGTAGTCATATGTTATCACTCGAAATCATGGGGTGGGCTTAGCCCAAGCCCCCACCCTTTCCAACCCATTACAATATGAAACATGTAAATAATTACAATGTGTCTTGTATAAACAAGGCACACACATGGTGCGTTGGTGTTGGGTCTCTCCTCAAGTCATTTCCTTGGTGGGTTGGTTGTGGTTTCAAAACCAATGGACCCCCAAACATTTTTAAACATTGCCACTCATGCTCTGACTGGATGCCAGGTGGTTGCCCATGCCTGGGCCAGGTGACACCACCACATATGCTCGAAAATTGACAAGTGTCACATGCCACATGTCCAAATTTGATTTGATCTATCATTTTCCCAATCAACTGTTGCCATGTGTCTCTGCCACATCAGCATCATGAGGTGTCTTTGGTGATGTCATGTTGACGTCAACGTTGACTTTTTTCCAATTTGACCTTTGACTTTTTAGTTGTTTGAGAATATCATCAGAATACGATAACTCTCACATACAGAGCCCATTTGAGAAAGTAAATATATGGCCAAAATCAGTGTGATGAGATGGACGCAATGGAATTGGTTTCATCCAATTCCGAGAACTTTCACTTTTGAGCATTTTCTGGACCTGGGGAGCCCCCTGGATCATTCCTCCCCACTCGAAAGCTTTTGGACCACCAAAAGTATAGTATCAGTTGGTAACTAAGTGAGGATATTGTGTCCTCAACTTTCCGGTCTCCATCCACTTGGCCTGACTTGGATTTGTTCCCTTCAATCTCACTCGAAGATACTCCACATCGCCCCTGCGAGAAGTTCGGGCTCTTTTGTCCAATATGGTGTCTTCCTCCAACTCGTTCATATATTCAAGAGGAAAATATTTGATGGTGGGAATCTGAACATTCACTCCTTGATCCTCGATCATAGGAGGCTCATACAATCTCAAGTTTTCCACATTTACAACTGAATAGATTTGCATATATGGAGGAAATTCTAACCGGAAAGCATTAGTACCAATCTTGTCTAAAATTTTGAAAGGACCATAAAGAATTGGTTTTAGATTTTTACCTTCACCTTGCATAATTTCCTTTCTAATGTATAACCAGACTTGATCTCCTGCCTTGAACTGATGATCAACTCGATGCATGTCATGCCTTGCCTTGTACTTGGCCTGGCTTTTCTCCAACTGTTCTTGTATCACCTGATGGATCAACTGGATATGTTCAATGAACTTTGTATCTCGGTCCACATCATTGTGTCCTTCTACTGCAATGTCTTTTCCAAAGATAAAATGCAAGGGAGACTTTAACAAGTACCCCAAACAAGTTTCAGATGGAGATCTCTGAGTAGAAGAATGGTTGGCTTGATTATACGCATGTTGTACATAACATAGATGTTCATCCCAAAGCTTAGGATGTTTGTTGCAATATGCCCAAAGTAGATGCACTACTATCCTATTCACCACCTTTGTCTACCCGTCTGTCTATGGATGAAATGTTGTGCTCTTATTTAACCTGGTGTCCATAAGTTCCCATAATCTTGACCAAAATTTTCCCAGGAATTTGGAGTCTCGATCATATACAATAGAAGTAGGTAAACCAAAATGAACCCATACATTTTCAAAGAACATTTGAGTTGTTTGTTCAGCCGTGACCTGTTTTTTTACAAGGAATAAAGACACACATTTTGTTGAACCTATACACAACTACATACAGGTAATCATGACCTTTTCTAGACATAGGCAGTCCCCCCACAAAATCCATAGATACACTTTCCCATGGTCTAGAAGGAATAGAAAGTGGAGTGTACAATCCTAGCTTTATGTTACTTGGTTTGTTTATTGCACACATAGTACATCCTTTTACATATTTAGACACATTTTCATGCATTCGAGGCCAATAAAAATATATTTGTAACTGAGCAACTATTTTATCTACCCCAAAATGCCCTGCTATAAGAGAAGTATGTGCCTCTCTAATGAAATGGACTCTTTCACTTTCTGGAATACATAACTTGCCCAAATGATACAAGAGTTTGTCTTTAATATGATAATTTAGTTCTTCTGCTCTTTTACCATTACTTAAAGTTGCATAGGCTTCCTTAAAATCTTTATCCTCGACATATTGTTCAATATAACTTTCATGAGTGATTGAATTGTGTTTAAGGATTGTAGCAATTGTACTAGGAGGCCTAGATAACATATCAGCAACTTTATTATGAATGCCCTTTTTATATCTTATAACCAAGTGAAATTGTTGTAAAAACCCCATCCATATAAAATGCCTTGATTTTTGTAGCTTAGTTTGTGATTGCAGATACTGTAATGGTTGATGATTAGTGTGTATTACTGTTTCTTTACCCATTAAGTAATTTTTCCACTTTTTAACACTTTGTACTAAAGCATACAATTCTTTATCATAGGTTGGATAGTTAATTACTATTGTAGTGAAGGTCTCAGAATTATAGCATATGGGTTTTCTGTGTTGCATCAACACCGCCCCCATGGCATAGTCACTTGCATCGGTTTCAATTTCAAAAGACTTTTGTAGATCTGGAAATGCTAGAACAGGAGCTGTACTAATCTTTGTTTTCAAAGTACCGAAAGCCTTATGTTGGCTTCCTCCCCATTGGAATCCCCTTTTCACACTTGTTAAAGAATGTAAAGGCGTTGCAATCAGAGAGAAGTTTGCAATAAACTTCCTCCAATACTGTAATGTTCCTGACTTGGCTAGTCTAGGAAACCCTACTAATGTGTGTGTAGGATCAAAGGTTTACAACATATAAATGATCATACAAATAATAAACGTGACAAAGGACTGCATAGTTTGTATTATGATATCTATGTGGATTACAAAATGGTCGAATGCGGCTTAATAAACTGACAATACTCGATTAGATCAACAAACAAAGGATCTTAGCCGGAATACAAATAAGAAACGACGGTTGAATAAAATAACAACACTTGGCTAGATCAAAAGACAAAAGGATCTTAGTTGAAATACAAATAAGCAACTAAAAGGTAATACCCGGAATTTGGGAGCACTGCAGAATCATTGAAGAATGATGGAAGACCTGGATGATCTTCCCAGTGACTAGGGTGTGTCTTTCAACACCAAAATCAGCCAACTAGTGTCTTCCTCCTAGAATACACTGAACTATCTCTCTTGAGATGCGCCTCTTCTCCTCAATGACAAGTCATAATCTGCATAATGATGAATTAGTTCGTTGACCCTTCCTTTATATCTTTCCAAAACCCTAAATCATGTTGAAACCCTAATTCACTATTGACTTCCAAAACCCTAAATCACTGTTGAAACCCTAATTCACTGTTGACTTCTATTTTTAGCTCATAATGACTTAAAAGCCCTTTTAACCCTTTTTAGCTCAATGTCACTTTTTGAATATAACACCTGTGACTGGAGTGGCCTCTAGTAACCCTGTTTACCCCTCTTTGGCCCTGGCTATAGTCTAATGGGGCAGTTTAGACCATTAAGTCTCCTCTCTGGAGCTTCTATTTGGAAAGGGACATTACAGTCCTCCCTTCCTGAAATTGCTTGTCCTCAAGCAATACCAGTCCAGGGTTCTGCAACACTTGCTCACTCTCCCAAGTAGAATCCTCTACTGGAAGCCATCTCCATCTGATCAAACACTCTCTGATGACCCTGCTCCTTAGTTTCTACTCCCAGAACTCCAAAACCTCCTCCGGAACTAACTCCAACTGTCCCTCCTCATCCAACGAGGGAAGCTCCTCTAATATGCTAATGAATTGTCCCACTGCCTTTTTGAGGCAAGACACATGGAACACATTATGAATCTTGCTCCCCTCTGGAATCTCTAGCTCGTAAGCAACATCGCCTACTCGGCGCATGATCCTGTAAGGACCATAAAATCTGGGCTTGAGCTTCTCGGCCCCACTCTTCTTCAGAGATGACTGTCTGTAGGGTTGGAGTGTCAAGAAAACCAAATCTCCAACCTCAAAGCTGTGCTCTATCCTGTGCCTCTACGCACTTATCTTATGTCAGTTTTGCATCGTCTGTAGGTTCTCTTTCAACAACTTGAGAATCTCCTGAATCTCTATGATCCAATCCTTGGCCTTGGGAGCTCTGCTCTCCTCGAAGACCAATTCTACCAAAGTGGGAGAATCATATCCGTACAATGCTCGGAAGGGTGTCATACCAATGGACATGTGGAAGGTGGTGTTGTAGCAATGTTCTCCTAAATGTTACCACTTTACCCACGTTCTTTGTTGTCCTCCTACATAGTTTCTCAAATACCCTTCAAACCACTTGTTGACAATCTCAGTCTGCCCATCTATCTGAGGGTGATAGCCAGTGCTAGCTATCAACTCTGTCCCCACCAACCAAAACAACTCTCTCCAAAATTTCCCTATGAACCGACTGTCCCTGTCACTGATGATGTTCTTCGACAACCCATGAAGTTTGAAGACCTCCCTGAAGAAAAGCTCGGCTACCTGAACTGCGTTGTACTCTGTCGGTATGGCATAGAAATGAGAAAACTTGGTCAATCTGTTGACCACTACATAGATACAGTCCTTACCCTGGACCTTGGGTAGACCTGTGATGAAGTCCATAGATATACTCTCCCATTTCTGCTCTGGAATGGGGAGTGGTTGAAGTAGCCCTGCTGGAAGAGCATGCTTTGACTTGTTCTGCTAGCAAGTCACACACTCACTGACGTGTCTCATAACATCTTGTTTGAGGCCCTTCCATGAGAACCTCTCTTTGATCTATCTATAGGTTTTGAAAAACCCTTGATGGCATGCTAGAGGTGAATCATGAACTGCGGTGAGGATCTTCTTCTTAAGCCCTGAATCTGGCACCAAGTAGACTCTATCCTTGTAAAATATGACATCGTCAATGACCCTATACCGGTCATCTTGTATCTGCCCATCCATCACCTCACAAGCGAACTTGTTCTTTGAATATTCCACTAACAAGTGGGATTTCCAATACGCTGAAATATCCATCAAAGAACATGCCGCAGGTCTCCTCGATAGTGCATCGGCCACATTGTTCTTCTTCCCCTTGACATACTCTATGTCAAATTTGAATGTTTGTACCTTCATCACCCATTTCTGTTGGCACTCACTGAGTTCCTTCTACTCAAGGAAATACTTCAAACTATTGTGATCGGTCTTGACCACGAATTTGCTGCCCACCAAATATTGTCTAAACTTGGTCAAGACATGCATGATTGCCAACATTTCCTTGTCATAAATGGATTACAACCTCTGATTTTGACTAAGCTTCTGGCTCTCGAATACAATGGGGTGTCCTCCCTCAATCAAAACTACATCGATCCCTTCACCGAATGTGTAACACTCTAGTACAAATGGCAAGGTGAAGTTTGGTAGTGCCAACACTGGACAAGTGCCCATGACTTCCTTCATGTGATGAAAGGATTCTTGTGATTTCTCAGTCCATATGAAGGCCCCATGCTTGGTAAGATCTGTCAATGGTGCTCCAAGATGAGAAAAATCCCAGATGAACCGCCTGTAATAGCTGCAAAACTCGAAGAAGCTCCTCAATTATGTCACGTCCTTGGGCGTCGGCCAATCCATAATGGCCCTGATCTTCTCTTGGTGCACCTGTACCCCGTGTGCACTGATGATGTGGCCTAAGTAAAGAAGCTCTATCATACTGAACTCGCACTTGGACTCTTTGGCATATAACGATTGTGCCTCCATGATGCTCAATACCTCATCTAGGTGCCTCATATGCTCTTGCCATGATCGGCTATAGATCAATATGTCGTCGAAGAAAACCAAGACAGATTTCCTTAACTGATCCCCGAATATATGGTTCATGCAAGACTGGAATGTAGTGGGTGCATTGGTTAGCCAAAATGGCATAACCAGGAACTCGAAGTTTCCAAAATGACACCGAAATGTTGTCTTCTCTATGTCCTACTCTCAGATGTTGATCTGATGATATCCAGAGCGTAGATCAATTTTTGAGAAGAAAACTTCCCCATGTAGTTCATCCATCAATTTGTCAATGCGTGGGATAGGGTACCGGTTCTTGATGGTTTTCTTGTTTAAGGCTCGGTAATCAATGCACATCCTCATGGTGCCATCCTTCTTCAAAACTAAGACAACTGAAGAAGCAAATGGGTTGTTTCTCGGTCTAATATGTCCCATCGCCAGCAATTCCTTGATTTCCTTCTCTATCTCATCCTTGAACCTCCTAGGATGATTATAGGGGGGGTGATCATATGTTTTCCCCCCTCCTCCAACTCATTGATGTGCTCAAACCCCCTATCAGGTGGTCTCCCTAGTAGAATTGCCTCAAAGACCTACTAATGTCATCCCAATAAATCCTTGATCTCTGTATGGTATTGTTGTCGACCTTTTGAATCCTTATGAGTAGTGATCAAGCATTTTGTGTCATATTCTACCTCCCCATGTCTAAATATCCTATCCATCCTCTTGGCTAAAACTGTCCAGGGTGCTCCTGTCGACATACCTCTTAGAAAAACCTTCTTCCCATCCTGATCTTTGAATCCCATTTCCAAGGTTTGGTAGTTGGTAGTGATTTTTCCCAAGGTAATCATCCACTGAACTCCTAACACCACATCTGTGTCTGATAGGTCAACCACATAAAATGTGTCTCTCACTGTGTAGTTGCCTAACTTCATCTCTAAGTTTGGAACTTTGTCTAGACACTCCACTGTGTGGCTATCTGCTACCGCAACATCAAACCCCTCAAACTCCTCTGTTTGAAGTGCCTGTCTTGATACTAGTGAAGTGTCGATGAAGTTGTGGGTGGCCCCACCATCTATCAGGGCTATTTCTCGTTCCCCCTGAATAATCCCTCTGATATGGAGAGTATCATACCTAGGAACACCAGAAAGGGTCGTTATGACACCTCCCTTTGTTGGTTTCCTCCTGTTAGTATGTTCTGGCGGTTGTGGGACTACTGTAGGATGGGCTCCTTCCAGTGTCAGTAGTATACGGGGAGGCTACTCCTCTACTGGTGTTGACTCCTCCTCTATACTAGTGGATCCATTGTCCTTCTCCTCCTCCTCACTGTCCACGCTGTCTGTTGCTACCTCAATATAATGAATCTCTCCCTTTCCCATGCACCTGTGGCCTGGGACCCAAAGATCTATGCAGCTGAAACAAAGCTTCTTCCTCATAAGATCTCACCCAATCTCATCATCCAACTTCTCATTTCCCTTCCATTCTCTTTGGAATGGATTCATGTCTCGATCCCTCTAGGGCACAAATGGTTTCGAGAAAGTTTTAGTCTTTGGCACTGAGTCTTCCAGATATTGAGTGTGAAGGATAGCATCCTACAAAGTGGGAGGCCTATATGCCTTCACCCATCCTCTCAAAGGCTCTGTGAGTCCTTCTGTGAATAGCATGATCATCCTGGGCTCTGATATATCTATCGTTGCCACGGCTACCCACTGAAACTCTGTGATGAATGCCTCTGTTGTGCCAGTTTGTCTCAACTAGGCTAGATCCCTGAAGTGTATCTCGGAATCCTTCCTATCAAACTTGTCCATGAGCCTATCTTTAAACTCCCTATAGGAGGTGATGCAACTATGACCCAATGTCACCAGTCCATGATACCACAAATCGTGTGCCTCACCCTCCAAGTGTAAGGTCGTGAAACTGATGGCCTCTGTCTCAGTCATCTGGTTAATCTTGTAATGCATGTCTATCTTTTGTACCCAAGCTCTGGTAGTCTATTCGGGCGATCCGTCGAAAGAAGGGATGGTGAGTTTCCCAACTTTTCAGATGAAATCGAGGTTATGCCCCTACTGTTGTTGTGGTCCTCCCCTCTACAGCTCTCTGAGGCGGTTCCTGAGTCTGAGTTCATAGTACTTGACTAAGGTCATGTCCTGATGGAAGTCACGACCCAATGCTATGTACTCCCTCCTATATTCTGCAATGTCATTGGCATGAGTGGGTGGCCTCTATGCTATCAGTGGCGGTGTTACTACCAGGGGTGCCCTCTAGAAACTGGGAAACAAGGGTCTGGGAATCCTACTCACAGAGGTGTATGTGCAAGAGGGTGATTGGGGTCTACTGCCTTCTCCCAAGTTCCCCTGTGCTGCATGTGGGACTTGTGTATCTGGGGTGCCCACTCTAGCCAATCAATCAACCACCTGTGCCAAGGACTGAGACATGGTATGTTGACTAGCTAACATATCGTTGATAACCTACTTGAAAGTTGCCTCTGGATCTATGAGGGCCTTTCCACTGCCCTTTGGTCGCTCATATATGTCTCCTAGTGTTGTAGGAAAATCTGCCTGCGGACAAGTAGATCGACCTCTAAGGCTTGACCTTAACCCTAGACAGAAAAATGCTTATCATGGACACTGAATTCCTTTCAAATCTATCTAAGCCTAATGCATGAGAAGGAAGGATGATAGAGGTACCTTTTAATCGACGTTTTTCCCTGCACACTCCGAGTTGCGCTCCAATCCTTTTTCTCCTCGCTGAGGTCTGTGGACAAAACGAGATACGACCACTTCCTACTCTACTGACATTAGCTTGAAAACAGATCTACTAATAAATGATAAGTTTATGCAACATCAAACACAAACTAGAAAGAAACAGGCCAAGCTTGTCATATTAATGAGAATAACGACAGCAGTACTTACAATCGTAGATGCGAGTGCGACAGCTTCATCAAGTCCTCTTCGTCTAACCCTTGCATGAAAGATCCACAACCTGGATGACAGCAGCTTCAATGATTGCTCTCCTTGTGCTGACTGCAAGTTTCCTCCAAGATCATAAGTTTCATATGTTCAATTCTTCCCCCTCTTCATCACCATAGAGTTTGCTTATATAGGTTGGGAAGGGCCTAACCAATTGAGTTATGTTTAGAACCAGTTGAAAACCTCCTCCTTGGATCAAAGATCTTTTGACAAAACCAAGAATTCGAGTTCAACCGCCTCCCAAACTAGAATGATTCTTCCCTTATTCTTCTCACCGGGCTAACAATTTGCCCAGAATGGAGAGCGCTCCCTCAGAAGGGGCATCAGAGTGCTAGAACGCTCCAGAGAAGGTCAAGGGAAGCGCCAGCTCTTCAAATCTGGGTAGCGCTTCTGCAAAGGGGTGGAGAAGCGCTACAACACTTCTGAAACATGGTAGAAGGGCGCCAGTGCTCCTCAGGCAGTTTTAGAGGAGCGTTCCCCTTCCAAACTCTTGATTAAGAAGCCCTCTTAGGTGTTAAGAGATGTTTGACTTCAGTGAACCATTTTCTTCCTTCAAACCAATTATATGAGATGTTCCAAGTACCTCTTTAGTGTCGTCGTTGTGATAGGATGATTCAACACCATTTGCGACACTTGCAACAAGTGAGAGGCATATGCGACACTTATCCAGTTGAGTGATTTTGAGGTGTAACAGAATGCCCCCCAAAGTATGAAGTCAGAAGATGCAGACTGATGACTGAAGTACTTTGTAGATGTTCAAGCAAGGGTTTAGACTCGGAGAACCTGACGGAAGTTGCACACAAACATCCAACCAATATCATGACCTATTTCAAAACCCAAGGCAGGCATACCTATGCTTGGGAGATCGATATTTGTGAGGTATGGCCGCCATAAAGTACACTGCGGATCCATAATTGTATTGACAAACAGGGGTATAGCCACCAAAGATACAATGTGGATCTATACCGTAGTGACTCAAACTGATCGTAGCCACGAAGAATACACAGTGGATCTACGAAATTATAAGACATAGCCACGACCAATACAAAGTGGATCTATGTAGCAGTGCATGTGACATTGTCCAATAGAACTCCTTCGCAACCTGGGCGAAGCATATATCAAGGTGATGGCTCAACCCAGTGTCTTCATACCAATCCCAACATGGTACGAATCTGACCATGTGAATGGATGTCTTGACGTCGAACATGGCAGAAACCACTTGATTATCGGTCAATGAGGTAAACCGTTAATAAGTGCGAGGGATATCACCATTAATGTCGATGATTCCCAAGGTACCCTAGTACATTCCAACGAATGTGAATAGATGAGCTGAGGTCGAACATTCGTGGAATCATTCGATCATGGGTCAATGATGTAAACCCACTGTCGAATGTCAGGAGACCTGCCATTGAGGCATGCAGGTCCCAAAGTACTAACTAGTTTCTAAGTCTAATTCCTGGATAATGTGTTGGAGTCGACAGGGATAGACTCGTCGAGGGAGGGCCTTGATGTATCCCCCATCAACGACACGAAACGGATATGGAGATATAATTGGTCGATCAAAAGTACATGGACTGACACAGGTTTTGAGGTAAGATATTAGGGATGGCTAACTCTCGAGGCGGATACTTCCCTTGAACACTGAGGCACAACAGCAAAATGTGGCATGGACCAAAATTATGCAATGGATACCGCGACTTACGTCGGGTTACCCAAGGGAGTGAAAGGAAACTCAAAGATTGGCTCAGTGCAGAGGTTCAGCAGATTATGACATGGGCAAATGACAAAGTGCCGTGTTCAAGGGCGACTCTAAGAAGTGCTAGATGGTGTTCTCAAGAGACCGCTTGGTTTGTTCCCTTCAATTTTTCCCCCATCCAGATAGATGAGTACCTCTTTAGTTTAATGAGCTCAAGGAGGATAACACATGCTCGATATAACTTACCTTCGGTAAGTTCCTCTTCCTTTGTTTAACGGACCGGAAGAAGTAAGGGTTCGTTCCCATATGGTCCTGTCGATGTGTGCTTTAACGAGTCCAAAGACAGAAAACTCGAAGGTTTTTTGGGATTATAGAGTTTGGAAAAACACTTAAAAGAGAACTCTCTCAGTTCCTTTTTCGTATAGTAGTCAATCGAGACCGAAAAAGGGTTAAATTATCGCTCGAAAGACGCCCTTTCTAACCTTTTAACGAGTGTGAAAGGAAGCA
>ML806840.1:71843-97116 GCA_009831015.1 Picea engelmannii
CTGTGGACAAAATGAGATACGACCACTTCCTACTCTACTGACATTAGCTTGAAAACAGATCTACCAATAAATGATAAGTTTATGCAACATCAAACACAAACTAGAAAGAAACAGGCCAAGCTTGTCATATTAATGAGAATAACAACAACAGTACTTACAATCGTAGATGCGAGTGCGACAACTTCGTCAAGTCCTCTTCGTCTAACCCTTGCATGAAAGATCCACAACCTGGATGACAACAGCTTCAATGATTGCTCTCCTTGTGTTGACTGCAAGTTTCCTCCAAGATCATAAGTTTCATATGCTCAATTCTTCCCCCTCTTCATCACCATAGAGTTTGCTTATATAGGTTGGGAAGGGCCTAACCACTTGAGTTATGTTTAGAACCAGTTGAAAACCTCCTCCTTGGATCAAAGATCTTTTGACAAAACCAAGAATTCGAGTTCAACCGCCTCCCAAACTCGAATGATTCTTCCCTTATTCTTCTCACCGGGCTAACAATTTGCCCAGAATGGAGAGCGCTCCCTCAGAAGGGGCATCAGAGTGCTAGAACGCTCCAGAGAAGGTCAAGGGAAGCGCCAGCGCTTCAAATCTGGGTAGAGCTTCTGCAAAGGGGTGGAGAAGCGCTACAACACTTCTGAAACATGGTAGAAGGGCGCCAGCGCTCCTCAGGCAGTTTTAGAGGAGCGCTCCCCTTCCAAACTCTTGATTAAGAAGCCCTCTTAGGTGTTAAGAGATGTTTGACTTCAGTGAACCAGTTTCTTCCTTCAAACCAAGTATATGAGATGTTCCAAGTACCTCTTTAGTTTCGTCATTGTGATAGGATGATTCAACACCATTTGCGACACTTGCAACAAGTGAGAGGCATATGCGACACTTATCCAGTTGAGTGATTTTGAGGTGTAACACCTAGCATCCTCTTTGCCTCACGCTCTACCATTCTCTATGCTTCTCTGTGTGCCTCTTCCTCTTCCTCTGAGCTAGGAGGAAAAGGGGTAAGATCAGGCCTATGCCTTCTTTCCTGATGGCTGTTGTAAGTGACATATTTGTCACCTACATGTTCACGGCCCTATGGGTATTCTGCTACACTCATTGTCTTTAGTCACAGGCTGGCAAGACTAAAGATTTGATGCCACTGTAATGTTCCTGACTTGGCTAGTCTAGGAAACGTTGATAATGTTTGTGTAGGATCAAAGGTTTATAGCATATAAATGATCATACAAATAATAAACACGAGAAAGGAATGCAAAGTTTGTATTATGATATCTCTGTGGATTACAAAATGGCTGAATGCGGCTGAATAAACTGACAATACTCGATTAGATCAACAGACAAAGGATCTTAGCTGGAATACAAATAAGAAACGACAACTGAATAAAATAAAAACACTCAGCTAGATCAAAAGACAAAAGGATCTTAGTCGAAATACAAATAAGAAACAAAAAGATAATACCCATAATATGGGAGCACTGTGGAATCAATGAAGAATGATGGAAGACCTGGATGATCTTCTCGGTGACTAGTGTGTGTCTTTCAAAACCGAAATCAACCAACTGGTGTTTTCCTCCTATAATACATTGAACTATCTCTCGTGAGATGCGCCTCTTCTCCTCAATGACAAGTCATAATCTGCATAATGATGAACTAGGTCGCTGACCCTTCCTTTATAGCTTTCCAAAACCCTAAATCATGTTGAAACCCTAATTCACTATTGACTTCCAAAACCCTAAATCATTGTTGAAACCCTAATTCACTGTTGACTTCTATTTTTAGCTCATAATGACTTAAAAACACTTTTAACCCTTTTTAGCTCAATGTCACTTTCTGAATATAACACCTATGACTGGAGTGACCTCTAGTAACCCTGTTTACCCCTCTTTGGCCTTGGCTATAGTCTAATGGGGCAGTTTAGACCATTAAGCCTCCTCTCTGGAGCTCCTATTTGGAAAGGGACATTACAAATAATGTGTTTCTCCCATGAAGCTCCTTACTTCGGTTACATTCGTAGGCATTGGCCAATTTACAATAGCCTCAACTTTTGAGGGATAAATCTTAAGCTATCCACCTCCTACAATGTAACCTAGATATATAAGAGATGTTTTGCCAAATTCACATTTTGACAATTTTACAAAAAGTTTCTCTCTTTGCAACACTGAAATTATCTGCCTAACATGTTGGACATGCTCTTCCCTAGTCCTACTAAATATAAGAATATCATCTAAGTAGACTATTACAAATTCATCAATGAAAGGCCTGAATACATCATTCATAACTCTCATGAAAGTAGCAGGTGCATCAGTAAGCCCAAATGGCATCACTAACCATTAAAACAATCCCTGTTTTGTTTTAAAAGTAGTCTTCCATATATCCTATTCAGCAGCCCTGATCTGATGGTAACCACTTCTTAAGTCTAACTTAGTGAAATAAACTGCATGTTTCAGTTGATCTAATAAATCATCAATGCAAGGCAAAGGGTAATGATTTTTTACCGTGATTTTGTTCAAAGCTCGAAAATCCATGCACATGCGCCATGTGCCATCTTTCTTTGGCACCAGGATGATAGGTGACCCACATGGAGAAGCACTAGGTATGATGACCCCTTGTTCAACCAACCCTTGTACCTGTTTCTTTATCTCTGCATTTTCCAAGATTGATAACCTGTACATGCCAATGTTAGGAAGAGGAACATCCTACTGTAATTGTATCTCATGTTCAACTTGTCGTTTTGGAGGCAATCCTTTCGGGACTTGAAATAACTCATCATAGCCAGAAACAATTCTAACTAAATCATCTTTTAACTTCGCATCACAATATTTGAAAGTATCAATTCCGACAGTGTCTTTAGATTTTACCACCATTAAGAGATATCGCTTACTGACATTTACAATCCTCTTCATCTGTACTGAGTTGATTAGAGATAAATTCAATTTCTTTTGATGAGCCCTTACTATATATTCTTTTCCATCTTTAGTTAATTGATACTTATTGTATTCACGGTAGAATGTTTATTTTCTATCATACAAATATGGACTTCCAAGTACGATACCACATATATCTAGTGGAACTACATCCAACTCAACCTCATCTATGAACTGTGAATTAATTGCAAACTTTAGGACACATTGTCTTTCCACCTGCAACTGATTATCATTATGAATCCATCATAAGGGATATGGTTTCTTATGAGGTTTAGTGATTAATCCCAACTTTTTAACTATTGCTTCTGATATCAAATTTACTTGTGAGCCACTGTCAAATAGAGTATCAATTTTTGTATGTTTGGAAATTACCCTTATATGAAAAAGTTTTGTTTGTTTGACCTCATCAACTTCATTATCAACTTTTAAAGACTGAATTGAAGAAATCGTACTAGCTTCATAATTTTTACCTTTGATTCCTGTGACTGTGACCTTTGTCTCATCTCCCGAATCTGACCCCAAATCGACTTGAGTTGTTGCAGTAGTCTTTGGTTTTCCTTTATTCCCGAACTTTGTTGGTTTCAACTCTGGGTGAAGGATCCAACAACGATCCTCACTATGGCCTTCCTTCTTACAATGAGTACATGTAGGTTTCTCCTTCTTCACTATATTAGTTTTATTTCCTTTGAACTTCTCTTTACCCTTGCCTTTGAACTTTCCTTCAGTAGATTTGAATGGTTTTACAAAATCAACATTTACATTATTGCCTCTAGATTCAAGATGAATCGCTTGCACACACACCTCATCTAAACTAGTAGGATTAAACATAAGAATGGTATGTCATAAATAACTATGCAAACCATCTATATACTTAAGCAATGTCTCTTGAGTATCCAATGATATTCCCAACAACAAAGCTCTTTTGCGAAAATCTTGTGTATAACTTTGAACAGCTTGTCCTTTTAACTGTCTAATGTTCTGCCATGACATAATAGCTTGTTGCATGTAAGGTAGAGGATAAAATTTCTTTCGTAAAGAGGATGTAAAATCAATCCATGAAGAGAGAGTCTTACCAAACTTCTTAAGATCTGGTTTTGTCATGCTTTCCCACCAAACAAGGGTGGTTCCTCCCATCTTGAGACTAGCAAGCTAGATCATAATCTCTTCATCTATGATTCTTTGTATCCTGCAATACACTTCAATTTATTTTATCCAATTATATAACTTTTCTCCATTTAGTTCTCCATCATACAAAGGAAACTCAGACTTAACATCAATTTTTAACAAAGGCATATTAGACTTATGCTTATGTGTTTGGTTTTGTATGGTAGATGTTGTATAATGAGAAATAGAATTTGATGTAGAACTGGAAGAAGAAGGAGAAGATGGCGGTGAAGGTGGCGTAGGAGGAGGCTTTGAAGACTCTCCTTTCCCTTCACTTCTACCCTTCATTAAGATCTCTCCCAAGGCTGGTTTCTTTCTCTCCAAGAAATCTTCATACAACACTTTGACCATTTCAGACATGGAGAAAAGTGCATCTTCTAGTTTCTTGGTTCGTGGAGAAATCTCTCCTTCTGAAGCCATTCTTTTCTTCCTCAACAATCGTTCTATCTCAATAATGAATTCAGCCAATAATCCTTCTCCTTTATAAGATTTGGATATTGTACACATCCACCCTACACTTGTTAAACCTTCCAAAACAACCAAAGGTCTGATACCAAAATACTTGATCCAAAAATAGAAGGAATAATAAACAATTGTCTTATTTAGATGCTTAAAGTTGTTTAAAGAGTTCATCTATTAATTAATCATGCTGTAAAAATAGAGATATGAATAGAAAAAAAAGACACAAATACAATAAGATCTTGATAACGGAGTTCACCGATGAGTGGCTACGTCTCCGGGCCCGCTTCCAAGTGGAGGACCTCTTTATTGATCTTCAAATGCTCAAGTTCTCTTACAATGGCTCCATCCTGTTACATAACATGCTTCAGATCTGTTGTGCAAGACCTCCTTACTCAAACGCATGTATGCTTCCTCAAACTCCTCTCACAAACATGACAAAAAGGCCTCTCAAAACATGAGAGAAAGCCAAGATACATAAACTGCTCCTCAAATTCCCTGCATCAACAAGTTACCCTCAAGCTCCAAAAGGCCTGGTTTATATAGGTTTTAGTCTCAACAAGAGAATCCTAAGTTCTCCTTAATATGTAGCCTCTTTTTGGGATCAAATCCCCCTTCAAATGGCAAAAATATCACTAAAACACCAATTATGGACCAAAACTTTAATAAAAAAAACCACTCTGTAACAAAAATTTGACAAATACACAGAGTAGCCCCTTTGGGCTAGGTGCACGCCCTTAGGAAAAGGTCATATGAATCTCATATGGCCAAGATGGCCTTTGATAAGCTCCAGCTCCTAGCTTCGGGCGCATTACACGGGACCTGTGGCTAGTGGTTATACCCACCACGTGCAACCATAGGGATAAGCCCCCTGGTTATGTGGCATATCTGAATCCGAGGGCAGAGGAATAGAGGTTCTAGTGGTTAGGGTTGTGCCCTTTTACTGTTGAATGGTATTCATATGTTACCGCTTGAAATCATGGGCTGGGCTTAGCCCAAGCCCCCACCCTTTCCAACCCATTACAATATGCAACATGTAAATAATTACAATGTGTCTTGTATAAACAAGGCACACACACGACACATTGGTGTTGGGTCTCTCCTCAATTCGTTTGCTTGGTGGGTTGGTCGTGGGTTCAAAACCAATGGAACCCCAAACATTTTTAGACATTTCCACTCATGCTCTAACTGGGTGCCACGTGGTTGCCAATGCCTGGGCCACATGGCACCACCACATATGCCCGAAAATTGACAAGTGTCACATGCCACGTGTCCAAATATGATTTGATCTGTCATCTACCCAGTCAATTGTTGCCACATGTCTCTGCCACATCAGCATCATGAGGTGTCTTTGGTGATGTCATGCTCAACATTGACTTTTTGTCAGTTTGACCTTTGACTTTTTAGTTGTTTGAGAATCTGATCAGAGTACGATAACTCTCGCATATGAAGCTCGTTTGAGAAAGTAAATATATGGTTGGAATCAGTGCGATGAGCTAGACGCAATGGAATTGGTTTCATCCAATTTTGAGAACTTTCATTTTTGAGCATTTTCTGGACCTTGGGAGACTCCTGGATCATTCCTCCCCACATGGAACCTTTTGGACCACCAAAAGTCTGGTATCAATTGGTAACTAAGTGAGGATATTGTGTCCTCACATTTACGGTCTCCATCCACTTGGCCTAAATTGGATGTGTTCCCTTCAATCCCACTCGAAGATACTCCACATCGCCCCTGCGAGAAGTTCGAACTCTTTTGTCTAATATGGTGTCTTCCTGCAACTCATTCATATATTCAGGAGAAAAATATTCAATGGTAGGAATCTGAATATTCTCTCCTTGATCCTTGATCATAGGAGGCTCATACAATCTCAAGTTTTCCACATTTACAACTGAATAGATTTGCATATATGGAGGCAATTCTAACCGGAAAGCATTAGTACCAATCTTGTCTAAAATTTTGAAAGGACCATAATGAATTGGTTTTATCTTTTTACCTTCACCTTGCATCATTTCCTTGTTGATGTATAACCAGACTTGATCTCTTGCCTTGAACTGATGATCAACTCGATGCATTTCATGCCTTGCCTTGTACTTGGCCTAGATTTTCTCCAACTATTCATGTACCGCCCGATGGATCAACTGGATACGTTCAATGAACTTTGTATCCCGATCCACATCACTCTGTCCTTCTCCTGCAATGTCTTTTCCAAAGAAAAAATCCAAAGGAGACTTTGGCAAGTACCCCAAACACGTTTCAAATGGAGATCTCTGAGTAGAAGAATGTTTGGCTCGATTATACGCATGTTGTACATAACACATATGTTCATCCTAAAGCTAAGGATGTTCTATTCACCAACTTTGTATGCCCATCCATCTGTGGATGAAATGTTGTGCTCTTCTTTAACCTGGTGTCCATAAGTTCCCATAATCTTGACCAAAATTTCCCCAGGAATCTAGAGTCTCGATTAGATACAATAGAAGTAGGTAAACCAAAATGAACCCATACATTTTCAAAGAACATTTGAGTTGTTTGTTCAGCTGTGACCTGTTTTTTACAAGGAATAAAGACACACATTTTTCTAAACCTATCCACAACTACATACAGGTAATCATGACCTTTTCTAGACATAGGAAATCCCCCCACAAAATCCATAGATACACTTTCCCATGGTCTAGAAGGAATAGGAAGTGGAGTGTACAATCCTAGCTTTTTGTTACTTGGTTTTCTTATTGCAAACATAGTACATCCTTTTACATATTTAGACACATTTTCATGCATTCGAGGCCAATAACAAAATCTTTGTAACTGAGCAAATGTTTTATCTACCCCAAAATGCCCTGCTATAAGAGAAGTATGTGCCACTCTCATGACATGGACTCTTTCACTTTATGGAATACATAACTTGCCCAAATGATACAAGAGTTTGTCTTTAATATGATAATTCAGTTCTTCTGCTCTTTTACCATTACTTAAAGTTGCATAGACTTCCTTAAAATATTTATCCTCAACATATTGTTCAATATAACTTTCATGAGTGATTGAATTGTGCTTAAGGATTGTAGCAATTGTACTAGGAGGCCTAGATAACATATCAACAAATTTATTATGAATGCCCTTTTTATATCTGATAACCAAGTGAAATTGTTGTAAAAACCCCATCCATCTAAAAATCCTTGATTGTTGTAGCGTAGTTTGTGATTGCAGATACTGTAATGGTTGATGATCAGTGGGTATTATTGTTTCTTTACCCATTAAGTAATGTTTCCACTTTTTAACACTTTGTACTAAAGCATACAATTATTTATCATAGGTTGGATAGTTAATTATTGTTGTAGTGAAGGTCTCAGAATGATAGCATATGGGTTTTTTGTGCTGCATCAACACTGCCCCCATGGCATAGTCATTTGCATCGGATTCAATTTCAAAAGACTCTTGGAGATCTTGCAATGCTAGAACAGGAGTTCTACTAATCTTTGTTTTCAAAGTATCAAAATCCTTCTGTCAGCTTCCTCCCCACTGGAATCCCCTTTTCACACTTGTTAAAGCATGTAAAGGCGTTGCAATCAGAGAGAACTTTGCAATAAAATTCCTTCAATACTATGTTGATCCCATGAAGCTTCTTACTTCGGTTACATTCGTAGGCGTTGGCCAATTTACAATAACCTCAAATTTCGAGGGATAAATCTTAAGCTCTCCACCTCCTACAATGTAACCTAGATATACAAGAGATGTTTTGCCAAATTCACATTTTGACAATTTTACAAAAAGTTTCTCTCTTTGAAACACTGAAAGTATCCGCCTAACATGTTGGACATGGTCTTCCCTAGTCCTACTGAATATAAGAATATCATCTAAGTAGACTATTACAAATTCATCAATGAAAGGCCTGAATACATCATTCATAACTCTCATGAAAGTAGCAGGTGCATTAGTAATCCCAAATGGCATCACTAACTATTAAAACAATCCATGTTTTGTTTTAAAAGCAGTCTTCCATATATCCTGTTCAGCAACCCTGATCTGATGGTAACCACTTCTTAAGTCTAACTTAGTGAAATAAACTGCATGTTTCAGTTGATCTAATAAATCATCAATGCGAGGCAAAGGGTAACGATTTTTTACCGTGATTTTGTTCAAAGCTCGAAAATCCATGCACATGCACCATGTGCCATCTTTCTTTGGCACCAGGATGATAGGTGACCCACATGGAGAAGCACTAGGTCTGATGACCCCTTGTTCAACCAGCTCTTGTACCTGTTTCTTTATCTCTGCATTTTCCAAGACTGATAACCTATACATGCCAATGTTAGGAAGAGGAACATCCTACTGCAATTGTATCTCATGTTCAACTTGTCGTTTTGGAGGCAATCCTTTCAGGACTTGAAATAACTCATCATAGTCAAAAACAATTCTAACTAAATCATCTTTTAACTTCCCATCACAATCTTTGAAAGTATCAATTCCGACAGTGTCTTTATCTTTTACCACCATTAAGAGATATCGCTTACTGACATTTACAATCCTCTTCATCTTTTTTGAGTTGATTAGAGATAAATTCAATTTATTTTGATGAGCCCTTACTATATATTCTTTTCCATCTTTAGTTAATTGATACTTATTGTCTTCATGATAGAATATTGCTTTTATATCATACAAATATGGACTTCCAAGTACGATACCACATATATCTAATGGAACTACATCCAACTCAACCTCATCTATGAACTGTGAATTAATTGCAAACTTTAGGACACATTGTCTTTCCACCTGCAATTGATTATCATTATGAATCCATCCTAAGGGATATGGTTTCTTATGAGGTTTAGTGATTAATCCCAACTTTTTAACTATTGCTTCTGATATCAAATTTACTTGTGAGCCACTGTCAAATAGAGTATCAATTTTTGTATGTTTGGAAATTACCCTTATATGAAAAAGTTTTGTTCGTTTGACCTCATCAACTTCATTATCAACTTTTAAAGACTGAATTGAAGAACTCGTACTAGCTTCAGAATTTTTACCTTTGATTCCTATGACTGTGACCTTTGTCTCATCTCCCGAATCTGACCCCAAATCGACTTGAGTTGTTGCAATAGTCTTTGTTTTTCCTTTATTCCCGAACTTTGTTGGTTTCAACTCTGGGTGAAGGATCCAACAACGATCCTCACTATGGCCTTCCTTCTTACAATGAGTACATGTAGGTTTCTCCTTCTTCACTGTATTATTTTTCTTTCCCTTGAAATTCTCTTTACCCTTGCCCTTAAACTTTCCTTCAGTAGATTTGAATGGTTTTACAAAATCAACATTTACATTCTTGCCTCTAGATTCAAGATGAGTCGCTCGCACACACACCTCATCTAAACTAGTAGGATTAAACATAAGAATGGTATGCCGTAAATAACTATGAAAACCACCTATATACTTAAGCAATGTCTCTTGAGTATCCAATGATATTCCCAACAACAAAGATATTTTGCGAAACTCCTGTGTATAACTTTGAATAGTTTTTCCTTTTAACTGTCTAAAGTTTTGCCATGAAATAATATCTTGTTGCATGTAAGAGAGAGGATAAAATTTATTTCGTAAAGCGGATGTAAAATCAATCCATGAAGAGAGAGTCTTACCAAACATCTTAAGATCCTGTTTTGTCCTTCTTTCCCACCAAACAAGGGTGGTTCCTCCCAGGTTGAGACTAGGAAGATGGATCATAGTCTATTCATCTATGATTCTTTATATCCTGCAATACACTTCAATTTGTCTTATCCAATTATCTAACTTTTCTGCATTTAGTTCTCCATCATACAAGGTCAACTCAAACTTAACATCAAGTTTTAACAAAGGCATATTATACTTATGCTTATGTGTTTGTTTTTGTATGGTAGATGTTGTAGAATGAGAACTGGCATTTGATGTAGAACTGGAAGAAGAAGGAGAAGATGACGGTGAAGGTGGCATAGGAGGAGGATTTAAAGACTCTCCTTTCCCTTCACTTCTACCCTTCATTAAGATCTCTCCCAAGGTTGGTTTCTTTCTCTCCAAGAAATCTTCATACAACACTTTGACCATTTCAGACATGGAGAAAAGTGCATCTTCTAGTTTCTTGGTTCGTGGATAAAGATCTCCTTCTGAAGCCATTATTTTCTTCCTCAACAATCGTTTTATCTTAGGAATGAATTCAGCTAATGATCCTTCTCCTTTCTATGATTTGGATCTTGTAGGCATCCACCCTACACTTGGTAAACCTTCCAAAACAACCAAAGCTCTGATACCAAAATACTTGATCCAAAAATGGAAGGAATAATAAACAATTTTCTTATTTAGATGCTTAAAGTTATTTAAAGAGTTCATATATTAATTAATCATGTTGTAAAAATAGAGATATGAACAAAAACAAAAGAGACGAAGACAATAAGACCTTGATAACAGAGTTCACCAATGAGTGGCTACATCTCTGGGCCCGCTTCCAAGTGGAGGACCTCTTTATTGATCTTCAAATGCTCAAGTTCTCTTACAATGGCTCCATGTTGTTACATAACATTCTTCAGATCTATTGTGCAATACCTCCTTTCTCAGACGCATGTATGCTTCACTAATACATATTTTAAAAATTCTGACATTCTATTTGCGGCATTATGGACAAAATTTTCCATATTGTCACAAAATAGAGGAAATTAAAAATAAAAAAAATTCAGCTTGCCCGATAATGTCAGTCTTGCCATGTTGATGTCTCTCTTGCCACGTTGTCGTCGCTCTTACCACGTTTTCCACCTAGTTGTCTCTATTGCCACGTTTATGACATAAACATCTCTCTTGCCACGTTTGTGAAGATTGTTGTCGCAATCCCCCTCCAACGACCAACTTAGTATGTTGACCAAGTCAAAATACTAACGGTCACTTAGGTTTATATAATGTCAAAATTGCGACATGATAAAATATGTAAATATGTTGCATTTGACGGATGTTGTGACAAGTTCTCTATAATAACGACGCTTCAAAAAGGGTTTGTGGGTCTTCTCAGCGAACAAAAAATAGGTATTTGTTTCAGTATAAGTCTATGGGGAATAATGTTAGAAAACATTAGAGCTGGGAAAAGAATTAAAGAGGGTCAAAAGGGTGACGGTAAATTTTATTGAGTGAGTCTATCCACCTCCAATTCCTTCTCCCTCAGAGCCCCGTAATACATCTCGCCAATCCCCAACAAGTAGTCCATGTCCGTCAACAACTGCTGGTAGTCAGCCCTCATCATAGACACTCTCTCTCTAAGCATATGAAATTCATCCATGGAAAATCCCCCATCTGAACTACCATGTGCCAATGATGCCCTCCATCAGTAATCTTCCACCAATGCATGTGTCATCAATCATAAATATAGAAATGGACATACCTCCACCAGATGCATGATGAATAACACAAGTGATGTAGGCACTTGTCCTCACTGTCACCCATGTACTGGATGTCGACCACCCTACAAATGACCCAAGGCCAATCTTCAGGAAAACCCAACAACCAGCTCATTTCTCGCACCACCTTTCGCACGAATGGAAAACCTCCACTGCCAACAAATAAAACATAATACATCACATTGGCTTCATGGAGCCAACAACACAATGAGACTTGAAAAACGAAAACCACAAGAAATTGCATCATCCGCAAAGTATCTCAACGAATCAAAGCCAACCTATATATACTAGATCTCGCAACCATCTGAAGAGCCCACAACACAACTCATGTGTTACCAAGAATTTTCCCAAGGAATACAAATGTAAAGCCCTGCAAGGGAGCCACAACGATCTCCCAAACTCCACGACGAGTGGAGAAGAGTTCTCTTTCAAAGCGCCTCCCAAGATGAGTTTTCACTACACCACCCATGTGCTACCGAGTGACATGATAACATGCCAAGAACCGACCAACCCTACAAATGGCCCCGGGCCAATCTTTGAGTGGACCTGGTAGGTAGCTCCTTTTTATCACCACATCACCCATGGTCCTCATTTCCTCCTCCATGTTTCCTTGGTCCTCCTAGGGATAAACCCTAAGACACTTGGATTGTGAGAAAAAAGACTAGGAAACATGTGGAAACACATGGATTATGATTCAATTAAAAAAATGAATATATGCAGGAAATTATATATAAAGTTATTGTAGTTTCATAGGGAAAACATGGAATGATATATTAATGAGGGAAAAGAGTAGCATACATCCATGCTATAATGGTAAGTGAACTATGAATACATGAATTAGATGATAATTATGGTAGAGTGTTAAATTTTTCATGTTTTAGGAGGTAGTGTGATATATCTAGGGAGGTTACAACCAATCCCCATTTTTCCTCAACCAATACATTTGACCAAAAATTGATGTCCAAGCATGAATCTACATCAAAATCACTATGATTGACTGATTTACATCCTATTACATCATTACCACATCAAAAAGTAACATTTTACTTCATAGATGTCAAATTTGGCAAAAAATTGTTGAAAAAACCAATTTCGGGACAAAGCGTAGCGAAACTAATAGAAAGCGTAGCGTGCTAGGAAAAATGGAGTTTTGGAGGCCTTCCCGAGGTCCAAATATAGATCTAAAAAGTGTTCTAGAAATATGGGGATGTCCACTAATTGATGAAATGCTTAAGAAACAAAATTGATATGATCTGGCCCTTCAAACTCATCTTCTCCCAAAAGTACTCAGAAAGTGTAGCGTGCTGCTCCAAAATGTGGCAGAAAGGTCAATTTCAAGTGGTGTTTTGCTCTTCATGCATGCTAGATTTGACAAAAAAATTCCTCTGGATAGTCCAAAGTGATGTACAAGTCATGAGGAGTCTGAAAATACAAACCATTTGTCATTTTGAATCCTCCATCAAAGATCTACTACTTGTAATGACAACATTGTGCCTTACTGGATTCATAATGGCTTTGTAACAGTTGGTGCTAAGAATATGTCTGAATATTTAGGAAACTATGTCACACTTCACTTTGAAGGACTGTGAAGAATGTCTTTGGTTTTCAAAAGCAGGTTGAGGAAGTCCTATAAGACCCAGAGACACTAGAAAATGTTGTAAATCTTGCAGAAAGGTCTTTGTAATGAGTTTCCATCTGATTTAAATGAAAAGGATTATGTAATGGAAATGACAACAATGATTTGCAGTATAAGCTAGGTATAGGCATAAATACCCCTCATTTTATGCAGGTACATTAAGCTTCAGGAGATGTTGAGCATGCATTAGTAAACATTGTGGAATGATACTTTTATTTTGAAGCAAGTTGCAATGAAGAGGGTTATTTAAGAAATTCATTGATTTTTTGTTGGGAATTATGTTTATATGTTGTATAAGTTTGACTATAACAGTGACCAAACTAGGATCCATCCCTTTTCTTTGCTTTTTACGAGGAGTTTTAGGGCATCCCTGACATGCCAATTTTGGGCTTAACTAACAATGGTTGCCTTTCACAACACTATGCTTACATAATAAATACTACCCAACTTTACCTGCAAAAATGTTTTTCCCCACTTGTTCTTTAGCTAAAGTTGAGGGTCCATTTGAAATGGTCAAAGCTATCCAAATATCACAATTCTCATCATTCTTATTTCTTGCACAAAAATCCCAAAGCAAGTGAAGGCCAACAAACCTCTACCACACCCATTGAATCACCCTTGAGTCAATTCTATTGCTTCGATGTTAATTGATATTCTAATTCTCCTTGAAATGAAGAGGCCAATTCTTGAATAAAGGTAAGAGCATGAGCCAAAAATTTCTTGAATAAATCTAACTACTTGGTCCACTTAACACAATTGAAACACCAACAATGACATATTGATCTTTCTCTTAATCTAGTTCTACTAGTTGCATCTACATTATTTCTTCCCATTTTGTATCTACAAATGCTTCCAACTACTACAAATCTAAGTGTCTTGGGTAGCCTGGTCTAAACTCTTAAAGAGAATTTCTATCTACTAAGGTTGCATCATGTAGCTCGGTGATTTTATCATCCAAAACCTAAATCTCCTAAAACTTATCTCTCTTCTCCAAAGGATTACTAAGTGCTCGAGCCTCATTGTTTGACATTGCTTTGAAAATGCCAATATTTAAATTGTTATGTTGTTGCATGTGATCTTGAGGCTTAGATATGTTTTGAGTAGATTTTAGAAGGAAATTGTGGCACCTATAGAGTGTTACTTGTGTTTATTGTGGAATGTTGGTTAAGATTGGATTTTTKGTGTATTCCTTGATAATATTTGAATTTKTTCATGAGTTKACTTTAKCACTTATGTCTTTCCTAATATGATTTTAGGTAGCAAGAGTGATACATATTTGTACATCTTGAGTATTGAAGAAAAAGGGTATATTGAATCGAATGTGTTGGATGGTTGTGGAAACCATATAAATGAATGTATGGAGGATGTAATGTGGGCATACCTAGGGCATTCTAAGAGAACATGTTTTTTTATCATCAACCTTCTTAGTATCACAAAGATGATAAATTATCTTATCCCACGACATTTTAGAAATTGTCCAATGCCCTATTTCACTATGGAACTCATGAAAGTTTGTCCATATTAAACAAAATTTTAAAAAGTAATTTTTAAATGTAAAATATATTTGTTTAAGTGGTATATAACACTGACTTAAAAACCTTGGGGTTTTTGTTTCAATAGTTTGATGAGGACATCAAGATAGGATTATGATTTTAAATATTAGGAATTTGATCTTAAAATTCTATTATGAGTATCCATAAATCGTAAACCATAAGCCATGATCAGATAAAACCATAAACCATGATCAGATTAAATCGTAAACCATATCTTGTTCATAAAACAAAGTTTCTTTGTATGTTTCCTATGTGGTGTCTCAAGCCCTCACACATGATGAATGAGCACCAAATATAAATGTTATAACCTAAGGTCACCCTCCATTAATTTTATCCCTTGATTATGGCTTAGGCCATAAGAATCATCCCTAGAGCACCAAACAATCTATAAGATCCATGGTCCATGACATTAGGGTTCATGAGCCATGCATTGGACCATAAGCCAACATGCAAGCCCTATATGGGAAATTTTTGTCTTGTAAGTGGGATATGGTGGGCATTTTGAGATTTATAACATCAAGGATGTTTTTTTGGGCCTAGTCCTTGGCCTACATAGGGGATATTTAGCTTATAAGTGAGATATGGTCACCATATTGAGGATTGGTGCATTGGAGATGGCTCTTGGTGCCCATGCAATAGTTGAAAGCCAAAAGATAAGGCCTAAGGTCATAAAATTTGTCTCTAAAATCTCATGGATATGTGTGGTCCCTTAGTTTGCCATCACACATGCCCTAAATAGGGAATATATGATTCATGATTTCAATATGGTTCATGATTTCAATATGGGACGCATTGGATTGCAGGGAGGAGACATACTTAGTGGAGCATGGAGATTCCTCTCCCTTGCAACAGCACATCATTTTGGGAGATCACCCTCACACTAACAACAACTATATGAGTGATGATGGAGGGAGATTGATTGACCCACAGGTTGTGGAGATACCTACTGTTGTACCCGATGGTTGGTGTTCAGTGATGAGTACAAATGATTATTTACCATGGGTGCCAGTGGACGAGCTTTTGGTCAAGTTCTTGGGATTGACCAAAGCATATGAGACTTTCCAGTCGTATAGTTGGTTGCAGATATTTATAATATCCTTTCCCGATGCCTTCATGATTGAAAATAATACAGAGGGAGATAGACAGTGGCAAGGGACATGGAGAGTTGGTAGGTTGAGGCCACCTGACAGGAGTGTCTTTATTGCATACAACAGGATAGGGGTGGATCATCAGAGACCAACAGTTGAGGCCTTGGGCATGACAAAGAGTATCTTAGGCCATGGGATAGAGGATATCTCAGAGGTTGATACATATTCAGACTCTCATTGGGATGAGGATGGAGGGCTTTGTATGGTTACCAGTAGGGCACGTCAACAGTTAGTGGGGATTGGAAGTGATGGACTTCCAAATTTGACATGGGATCCAGGAGTCCATTTGGTCAGTAGTTTGATTCATCTTATGAGGATCCAAGAGTGGAGGATCCATTATGTATACTTTGAGAAGACATACATGATCGGAGTAGTGAAACATCAACATGATGGTCCTTGTTAGAGACTAGCATGGGACCCTATGATTACAGGGTTAGTCATTTTATTGATTGACGGAGACGAATGGATCTTTGCAGGAGGAAGTCACTTTGACTTTCCAGTGAGCTTCAGTATTGGGGGGAGCACGTCACTTGTTGGTGATTGGTTGAGGTCTTGCAGTACCTCACTATGGAAGCAACATGTTCAGTTAGTGGAGGTCGTGTTGGGTTTGGTACGGTCGTGGAGGACAGACTCATTTCGGGTTGAGACCGTGTGTTATTTGCAGGAGACTCATGGTGTTGATATGTTGCAGGACTTTCCTTCACGAGGCATTGCAGTTCACATTTTGATATGGGATCCAGGGATTGAAGTGCTTGATAGTTTAGTGTTTGATGGCGTTGAGTTTTGAGTAGAGTGGTTTCTCGGGGAGTTGACTGAGATTCTTTAGCCATTAATCATTCTACTCATCATGGGCATTTGGGTGTCATGCATGGTGAGCACTTGGAGATGCCACATCCTGAGGGGAGTCTACCTTGTGTCACATCAGTGGATATGGGACCCCGATATCATAGGTAGTTGGATTCAGTTATTGCTTGAGGACAAACAATATTCTGGCAGGGAGGACTGTAATGTCCCCATTTTGGGACATTATTACATTACAGAGTGTTATGCCTACTAGAATAGCCAAATAGGGGTGACAGCAAGTTCAAGAGATATTGAGGGGTTTTATTGGGCTCAAATTGCATCGTTCATCACATTCATCATCGGGATCCATTTCGCACAACTTGACTTTGGTTCCGTTGCATTTTGACAATTTTTGTAATTTTGAGTTATTATGGGTCGTATTTTAATTAAATTCACTAAGAATGTCATAATGGGCATATTACTTGGAGAAACCTCTTAGTGTAATAGCTCATCGGAATCGGGAGGAAAAACACTACAGTATAAGATGATGAGAAGTGACTTTCAGTGGAGAAAGAAGCCATAAAAATAGTTAAATCACTTTTTAGAATTAAAATGGTTAATTAATTAATTAAGTGATTTGATCAATGAATAATAAAATGAATAATAAAATAAAGAAAAAAATAAGGGGTATAAAGGAGAGATAGAGACCTCTATTCTCTCATCATGATTATTAATTATTTTGTATTTGTCCTCTTGTTTTGTTGAGCTCTTAGAACTTGGGGTTTGGAGGGTTTTGGTGACAAATCCTAGGATTGGTTTCCAATGATACACCCTAGCTAGTCATTTTGTGGGGGTTTTGGTGACAAATCCTAGGATCGTATTGGTGACCAAAAAAATAAATCCATAAACAAACAACAACCAATACAAGTGTTACATGGAGGATTGGAGTATGCTCACAAACTGTTTGACAGAAACTCTATATCAGAATTAAGCTACAACCAGCAAAGAAGGGGTTTATTAGTGAGAACAGAGGATTTCCAATATCTGTTTGACAAAAGACTCAAACCAAAGGTTTTGTTAAATACTACAACAATAGAGCTTGAGCATAAGGTGTTGAGTGGCCCATGTTTCCATTATTCACCCTTTAGCCTGAGGTTCAAGGAGAAGAGCTTGGTGCATCAGAGGCATTCACCTTCATTAGAAGAGGTAGTATTCTTGTGGTCCATTCATGACGAATACCTAAAGGAGTAGAGGTATCGATGAAAGGAATAGATGAAAATACCCCCCCCCACCTCTCTAGTGGGCAACCTCTTGAGTGGTTACGTTGAAAACCCTTGAAGACCATGGAGAGTCCAATGAAATTCTTTGAAGTGGAGAGCTCTTGGAAGTGGCATAGCAAAGTGTATTCATTGAAGACCTTGATATTGTGACAGACTTCCTTTGTTGAGATTTGTACTATTGGAGGAGAGTTTGACTTTTCTATAATGAATCTTCCTACCTGAGAGGAATGTTGGAGTTGAGGTAAATTGACTTTGATCAATTGCTTAAATGATCTCCACAGAGAAAAAGAGACATTCTTGCTCAGACAATGTAGCTTAACACCTCCTTAAGGAGTCTGGTGTAACCCTTGCATTTGTGAAAGGAGAGAACTCGAGGGGAAGAATGTGTTGAATGGTCCATGTTCCCATTGAGTTTGAGATTCAAGGATAGGAGCTTGGGGTAGTAGAGGCATTGGGTATGTAATAAAATTTTGCAAAATTATGATAGGAACAAAGCTACAGAAGTGCATCAAGCTGGGTGGAAGCTCGCACATATTGTCCCCATCTGTAGGTTTTGTGTTCTGATCTTTTCCATATACCCAGCCTTGACACTCCCTGCAAGAGGTAACTAGCTTATATTTCACATTTTATGAATTGGGTATTGAATTCATAGGATTCTTATAACGATTCTTACCAGCACAATATGATTCTTATAAGAATCGTTATTCATCGACCCACTTCTCCTTCACTGACTCAAAATACAACCTCATCACTCACTAACACACAACCTGGAGGTCATCATGCCATTGTACTGCAATGAGAGTGCGGAGAGGTTGGGAATAGTTGCCATGAATACGGGAAGAGGGCCATGTATTCTATTGTAGCTCAAGTCCACTGCAATCAGCTGACTTGCCATGCCATAGCTGCCCGACACTTGCAATGAAGTAAATTTGTTGTAAGAGAGGGTCAGTTGTTCCAGGGCCGGATGATCGAACAACCCCGAAGGCAAAGGTTCCGACGGTTTATTGTGGCTCAGGTCTAATACTTGAAGCATGCTCATCCCTTCCAGATTGAGCCATAGTTCATCACTCATCCCATTGTGCCAATGAGCTGGATTGTGACTAGCGAGGTGATGCAGTTGTGGGCGCTTCAGCTAGTAAATTACATCTTTTCTGTTTTTCTTCCTTGTCATAGCTTATATATAAAGATGAAAAAAAAAACCTTCATATATTTCCTTGTTTCAAATCCCTTCTATTGATGATTGAATAATACCCAATTTGGGAACATAAAATATAAGTGGGACAGACTTTATGCATATTTTTTGGATGTTGAACTAGAGAGATATTCTTGTACAAGATCAAGGAGCAAACTAGCCCATTCCAAATTCACAAAAGAAATAAATCTACACTGTTGTTGCTTATGAACCCCTTAACACTTTATGAGCATGTATTTGATTGTTGATATCTCCAGATATCCTAGACAAGAACAACGAGCAAACTAACCCATTACAAATTCGCACAAGAAATGGATATGCATTGTCGTTGCTTTTTCTCTTTTCCCATAAGTTTCTCCATCTTGGTCATGAGTTTGATTCTTACTTTTTGTGGGTAAATTCATCTCTTGATCTCCTGGAAAGGGAAGTGGTAGCAATAATTAGACCACAGAAATCTAACATTGTATAATTTGTATCAAATCCGGGAGATGCATCCCAAGTACCAGTTCTTTCCTTCTCTGCTACGGATCCCTTGCTCTCCAACGCCCAATATCTGTATTATGTTTGCATGGCACATAGTGATGCCTTACAGATGCACTCCATTGCAGCTTTGGTTCAGACTTATGGCTGGAGAAGAGTTACTATTGGATTAAAGCAAGTTTCCTTGCTGTTGTTGTGAATTATTTGTTACAGCAATTAGGGCTTGTCCTTATTGTTGATAACTTAATTAATCTCATGGTTAAAGTAGGCTGAAATCATTGTTTGATATTTGGATCTTGTTGTTCTACTCATTAAGAGCTATATTTGGGAATTTATTTGAGAATTTAGTTGTCTAGCTTCATCTTCATGCTAATTCTAACTCAAAGCTTGGCATAATAAGTCATTAATTTGTTGTTGTTATGAATGATTTCTACAGCCATTATGGCTCAAACTAATTGAATCTAATCAATTACCAACAATAACTCAATCATATAATTATTGTCCAAGGTCTTGCCAACATTCTACTTGATATTGGGCATAATTTCCATGGTTGTGTTGTTAGATTAAAGCAAGTTTCCTTGTTGTTGTTGTGAAGTATTTGTTACAGTCATTAGGGATTGGCCCTATTGTTGATAACTTACCTAATGTCATGGTTAAAGTAGCCTGAAATCATTTTTTAACATTTGGATCTTGTTATACTCATTAAGAGCTATATTTGGGAATTTATTTGAGAATTTAGGTGTCTAGCTTCATCCTCATGCTAATTCTAACTCAACGCTTGGCATAATAAGTCACTAATTTGTTGTTGTTATGAATGATTGATACAGCCATTATGGCTCAAACTTATTGCATCTAATCAATTACTTATAACAATAACTCAAGCATATAATTATTGTCCAAGGTCTTCCCAACATTCTATTTGATATTGGGAATAATTTCCATGGTTGTATTGTTGGATGAAAGCAAGTTTCCTTGCTTTTGTTGTGAAGTATTTGTTACAGCCTTTACGGCTTGGCCTTATTCCGGACATTCTACTTGATATTGGGAATAATTTCCATGGTTGTATTGTTGGATGAAAGCAAGTTTCCTTGATGTTGTTGTGAAGTATTTGTTACAGCCATTATGGCTTGGCCTTATTGTTGATAACTTAATCAATGGCATGGTTAAAGTAGGCTGAAATCATTGTTTGACATTTGGACCTTGTTCTACTCATTCGGAGCTATATTTGGGAATTTATTTGAGAATTTAGGTGTCTAGCTTCATCCTCATGCTAATTCTAACTTAATGCTTGGAATAATAAGTCATTAATTTGCTACTGTTCTGAATGATTGCTACAACCATTATGGCTCAAACTGATTGCATCTAATCAATTACTTATAACAATAACTCAAGCATATAATTATTGTCCAAGGTCTTACCAACATTCTACTTGATATTGGGCATAATTTCCATGGTTGTATTGTTGGATGAAAGCAAGTTTCCTTGTTGTTGTTGTGAAGTATTTGTTACAGCCATTAGGGCTTGGACTTATTGTTGATAACTCACTCAATGCCATGGTTAAAGTAGGCTGAAATCATTGTTTGACATTTGGATCTTGCTCTACTCATTAAGAGATATATTTGAGGATTTATTTGAGAATTTAGGTGTCTAGCTTCATCCTCATGTTGATTCTAACTCAATGCTTGTCATGATGAATCATTAATTTGCTATTGCTATGAATGATTTCTACAACCATTATGGATCAAACTAATTGCATATAATCAATTACTTGTAACAATAACTCAAGCATATAATTATTTTCCAAGGTCTTGCCAACATTCTACTTGATATTGGGCATAATTTCCATGCCTCTGTTGTTAGATTAAAGCAAGTTTCCTTGTTGTTGTTGTGAAGTATTTGTTACAGTTGTTAGGGATTGGCCTTATTGTTGATAACTTACCTAATGTCATGGTTAAAGTAGGATTAAATCATTGTTTAACATCTATATCTTGTTATACTCATTAAGTGCTATATTTGGGAATTTATTTGAGAATTTAGGTGTCTAGCTTCATCCTCATGCTAATTCTAACTCAACGCTTGGCATAATAAGTCACTAGTTTGTTGTTGTTATGAATTATTGCTACAGCCATTATGGCCCAAACTTATTGCATCTAATCGATTACTTATAACAATAACTCAAACATATAATTATTGTCCAAGGTCTTCCCAACATTCTACTTGATATTGGGCATAATTTCCATGGTTGTATTGTTGGATGAAAGCAAGTTTCCTTGCTTCTGTTGTGAAGTATTTGTTACAGCTATTAGGGCTTGGCGTTATTGTTGATAACTTACTTAATATCATGGTTAAAGTAGGCTGAAATCATTTTTTCACATTTGGATCCGGTTCTACTCATTGCCCAGACCCCGGGGCAGGCCAAAGCGAGGAGCAGCCTGGTGTGAGGCCCGAGGAAGGAAACTGCCTACCTCTGACTCTCCCTGTGAAGCTACTAACACCCCTCAAGTAGTTTCCCATTCCCCTCCTTTGGCTCCTTTATTTGATCACCCCCTTGTAGCGGTCTTTCCCCCTCCTCTGGCTCCTATAGTTGTGCCCGCTCATGCCCAACCACCCTGCGACCCCACCCCTGACCTCACCCCCCTCTCAAACCCCTATGCCTGTAGGGTGGAGTGGTTCAATATTCTTGAAAATTCGTTAGGCTACGCACCACCTCCCCCCTCTCTCCCTCGACATCCCTCTTTTCTGCCCTCCCCTCCACGTCCCCCCCCTTGCCACCTCCCTCCTGAGATCCTCCTCTTCTTCTCCACAGTCCACCAACCCCAGTCCTTTCTGTGATAAGTACGAAGATTGAACCAAGCTCCTGAATGCTCTGAGTAACATTAAAAATACCTGGAGGATATCAAATTGGCTATGCTCGACACACAGAACAAGGAAGTCGACTGTTGGAGCAGAGTGGACACCCTGATGGATTTTCTTCAAGATCTTCGACATGCCATGGTTGACCGCAATAAAGGAAAATCACATGCGAGACAGATTTACGTCGGGCCACGGCTAGGACCAGGTTTCTAATGTCTTCTAATGATTTCTATTTCTTTTCTCAACACTACTGGCTCTATTTCTCTTACATTGCTAGCATTTCGGCCATGCGTGGCCTCGTAGCATAGCTTAACTCCTTTTGCATGACACTTGGCAACAATGGTTTCCCAGATGGGCATCATTTCCGTCTTTGAACTTGGACACTTGGCAGCGGTGGTTTCCGACAAGGGCACTACTGCCATGTAGGTAAATTCATCACAGACAACTATATTTTTTACAGGAATTAATACAAACCCTAATTTACAAAAAAAAAAGTAACAAATTATTACCGGTGGTGCTTGAGGGTAATCAGATGGAAGATAAATATCAAAGAATAAAAGGCCATTTTGATATGGAGACCCACTGGCTCCAAGAATCACAGCCTTGAGCAAATCCATACGATCCTCATAGACTCACACATAAATCATGTATGTCCAGTCATAATAAGAGGTTTTAAAACGTGTTAGCATGTATAATTTAGTTAAATTTTTTATTCCAAATCAGAGAGCAAGCAAATAATTAAATCCTTACCAGGCAAATTTTTTTCAAGGATACTCCACTCTTGCTGAACTTTCTTTGACCACTTTCTATCATAAGAACTCTGTTTATAAGATATTGAAACGTTTAACATTGTTACAGTAAAAATGAAACATCATCTTGATTATTAATATCAAGCAGAACAAGACAAGACATAAACGTACTAGACTGAAAGTATGACACAATCATGCACACTCCGAAAATACATGAGTTGTTTCATTCAAAAAGTAATGGTTCAGAGGGTCTTTGACACTGTCAAAGTGTTTGAACTGGTCATCTTTGCCAGAAACAGACAAATTATGCATTTTATCTGAATTGAGTTTCATACGAGTAGGCATACTGCCTGTTGAATACTCTCCTGTGGAAACTTGCACTCTGTCTTGGAAAATTTGAATATCTTCCTCATTTATGTGGCCACTACATTCTACCCGATCTTAGAATCTATCACCTATGATGCTTGATTCTTAATATCAAGCAAAACAAGACAAGAAATAAACATACTAGATTGAAAGTATGACACAATCATGCACACTCTGAAAATACCTGAGATGTTTCATTCAAAAAGTAATGGTCCAGAGGGTCTTTGACACTGTCAAAGTGTTTGAACTGGTCATCTTTTCCAGAAACAGACAAGTTATGCATTTGATCTGAATTGAGTTTCATACGAGTAGGCATACTGCCTGTTGAATACTCTCCTATGGAAACTTGCACTCTATCTTGGAAAATTTGAACATCTTCCTTATTTATGTGGCCACTACATTCTACCCTGATCTTAGAATCTGTCACCTTTGATGCTACAGGCATAGCAGTCAAACCATCTTCAATATGTTCCAATTGATGACAATTGGAATCTCTTGTAAGTTGTCTGCATTCAACATTGCTCATCTCAGTCCCATCAGTGTTATGTTCAAGTCCATTATGTAGAGTAGTTTGCTCCTGAGAACTTGCATCCATAGTATTTGATAAGCTCTTGGAACCTTGAAATCCAAGTAGACCAGTGGAAAGTCTAGCAACAAATCCAAATGTTGCTCGAGGTATTGACTTGCCACCATTTCTACAGTCTTTCAAGTTTTCATCTGATGGTAAAGTTTCCATATCATGATTTCCATCAATAGTAATTGGGTTTGGAATATCTTCCACAACCTGTTCCAGTTGTTCATTATAGACAAGATATGTTACTAGAGAATATGTCTAAAACAAACTACCTTAAAAATCAATCAATCTGATCAAAATAAATCACATTACCTCCTTATCAGCCTCAAATGCATCACTTGTATTATCATCAATAGTTTCCCAACTTGCAGCATCATCTCCATCCTCATCACCATCATGAAAACTACTTTGAGATGATTCCATATCATCCTCCCTGCCAACTACAAAAATTGTTTGTGGTCCAACCTATACCATACAAACAAGCATTAAAATGAAGAACAAAGAACAGGAAACAGTTAAGGCCAGACCATTCTACATAACATAAAATAGTACAAAGAAAATGAATGCATAGATTACCTGAAGTTACTTGAAAAATATGCATAGGAATATTGGTATAATGGTCATATTATTGTATATAAGTTTAGAATAGATTTAAGTTAATAAAAAATAAGTCACATTTACTACAAGTGACTTAAATAATAAAAAGTCAATTGT
>ML806840.1:98261-114879 GCA_009831015.1 Picea engelmannii
AATTTCTTTTGAGTTGGCTTGCTATAGTATACAACTTTTCAAATTTGAGTATTTTATGCCTACCATGTAGTGGTTGTTGTAGTCAGTTTTGATGACCAATATCAATATCAGATTATACTTCTATGAGGTCTGCCAAATTGTTTTCTTGGTGTAGATAACTAATTTCATATTCCTGGTATCGGTGTTTGAAATTTATGGCAGTTTGAATTGGCAGCATCAACTCTGTAAAAATCCAAGGCCCAACCCAGACATAAAAAGACTGTATATTGGATTTATACAAAGTAACCTACACTATATCAAGAATAATGGAATTATATGTAACCAATTAATTTGATGTTAATATATTAGTCCAACTTACTAAAGACATTATAATGTTATGATAATTCAAAATGTTATTATCCAATGTGGACTTTCTATGCTTGGATTTATACAAAGTAACCTACACTCTATGGATGATAGCATTAAAATCCAAACTTAGGCATCCAAATTTGATAACCTTGCCATTTATTACCTGGCTTGCTCTTTCTTGATATAAGGAGATTCTTCAATTGAAACCATTGATAGAATTTGAAATTAAATTATAACCGGACACCCTTTAGTACCTATTCAGTTAATTTGTCCATTAAGGAACATAATTGAGGCTCTAGAGTTTATATTGTTATAATTTTAGTCTTTGCTCATCTAAGTGAAATAAATTGCTTTGCTAGGAGAAGGGATATTGTTTTATACATTTCTTTTCTCCACGGATGCTGCAATGTTTTTTATATCCAATTACTATTATGAAGGGATATGGTTTTATGCATTCTCATTTGTGTTCATATGCATGCTTAATGACCAAACTGCATGTTTCCTTTATTGGCATTGCACCAGAGAAATTAGTTTTCAATACCAGGAGAAGTTAAGAGCAATGCGAGCTCAACAGGCTAAATATCGAGAATAATTTTTACGTCGAGAAGCACAGGTGCGGCAACAACAGTATCAATAAGCCAATCTAAGTCAGTTTCAATGTAGTGTTGGTGGCCCAATGGTTGGATACAATGAGAATGCTCATGAACCTCGTGGTCATGGTGGTTCCCTTGGAGAAGGCAATCCAGGCTACCCAGGAGGTTATGACTCTTACAGGGACAGAGTGCCATACTATGGTAGTGTTGGACATCCATTCAACATAAATCAAGAATATGAATCAAGGGGACCTTACCCTGGGGGTTGAGTGTATGATTCAGCCTCACGCTTTTACTAAAATGTATCCAATACATCAGTACTGATGGAGACTTTCATTTCAGGTGCATTCTTTTTATCAATTTTGGGAGTCAGGAAATGCTTCTAGCCGCTACTTGAAGCACAAAGTGTTTTACTACATCTTTTAATCAATACCCTTGATACATTTGTTTCTTGATACAACCTGTTGATTTCTGACTATGTATATTCTCAACATTTTTTTTAAAAGGTATAACTACATTATTTCTGTTGTTGAAGACTGTACAGGGTTGTGAAAGGTGTTAATTATAATTGTTTCTCTATATGCTAATATTATTGATGAACAAGGGTGCCTTAAAGGCTAAGTTGAGTGTCTTGTCTATACAAACTATGCATATAATTCTTGAATAGAGGTCATTTTGCATATTTAACTTTGGGATCAAAATGATTGAATTGTGATATTCTACAGTCGATCTGATTCCTTTCTTAGTATTACTTCAACGTAATTTTGATTACATAGTCCATTTCAGGTTGCTTTTGAAAGATACAAGATTTTTCCACTCAATAATTCAAATTTGATCTGGAACTAAACTCGATAAACTTGACCCTCAGATTAATGGGACAACATTGATTATCATTCCAGATATTGTTAGCTATTGTTGTGAGTGCTTGCTAGCATTTTTTTCTGAAATGCTCTTCATCCTCAATGGTTTTGTCGTATTTGACCTTTATTTTGTGGTTTTCCCTTTCTGCTTTCTTTGTACAAATGGGTTGTTTATTCAAGTTGTCGAATATGGTTTGGCGGTTGTTTTACAAATTGCTTTCGTGGTATTCTCATGATTACATCTAATGACCGATGCAGCTATTTCTAAGCTTAGGCTAGGTTCACAGAGCACAAGGACTAGTGGGATGGGTCTGCTAAGTACACTGAACACTAAGGATTACATGAAAGTTCAAGGCTAGAAAGTCAAAAAACTAAGTTGAAATGACCGTGAAATGATCTTTATATCCCATACTAGCAGGGGCATGCAGATGGGGATGATAAAATGGAAGCATCATGATTAGCATGGGTTTTAACTACTGTTAGGCCACTTAAGCATATTGATTTCTCAATGCATGGTTAGTGTCATCCCATCTCCATTTGTTTCCACACACTTAAGATGCTTGTTATTATCAATAAATCGTCAAGGGAATGGTAAGTTGGACAACATCAATAGACAAAGAGGAAAGGGGTATTCTCATGGTTACATATAATGACCGATGCAACTAGTTCTAAGCTTAGGTTGGGTTCACAGAGCACATGGACTAGTGAGATGGGTCTGTTGGGTACACTGAAGTTTGAACACTAGGGATTACATGAAAGTCCAAGGCTAGAAAGTAAAAAAACTGAGTTGAAATGATTATGAAATTATCCTTTTATCCCATACTAGCAGGGGCATGCAGATGGGGATGATAAAATGGAAGCATCATGATTAGCATGGGTTTTAACTACTGTTAAACCACTTAAGCATATTGATTTCTCAATGCACGATTAGTGTCTTCCCATCTCCATTTGTTTCCACACACTTAAGATGATTGTTATTATCAATAAATCATCAAGGGAATGGTAAGTTGGACAACATCAATAGACGAAGAGGAAGGGGGTTCATAAGAATTTTTATTTGCTAGAGTAGGAGTTCATAAGAATTTTTATTTGCTAGAGCATTATTTTTTATTTTGATTTTGAGATGGAAAATCTCAGGGCTCAAATCTGACTCCATGCTTATTAGGAATCCCTTGGGAGGTCTACACCATCCACTAGGGCTCATAACAATCTCTATTTGCTGGATTATTATTTTTTTAAATTTTGTGAAGGCAAAATTGAGGGTTCAAATATGGCTCCATCCTTATTAGACATTCCTTTGGAGGTATGCACCATCCACTTATGAATATTATATTGTTGCGGTTCACATGGTCATGATTTTGTTTATAGTAGTCTCTGACCTAGGACACTTTTCAAATCACCATGCCTATAGGAGCCCTAAGCGCCCACTAGTTCATCTATGTATGCCCTGAAGAAAAGGTAGAGGCCCAACCCATACCGGCATCAATTCACTGACCATAATTATGCATGAGGAGGGATTCTTGTGGTTAAAGTTATTCAAGGGTTTGCACCCTTGTATCAAAGGTGTTGCACAGAATAAAATACTACAACGACCCATTTTACCATTAGTTGTTCAAGACTAAAGTAACCATTTTCAATGTCAAATATAAGCTCTGATTGAAACGTTGGATGCATCACAGATACGTCATATATACATGTGTTTTTCAGCTGGTCATATAATTGCAAACCTTTGCACAAGTTTTTGCACCATAAAAATCTTTGACGTGCAAACCTTTGCACAAGTTTTTGCACCATAAAAAAGGTTACACATTGAAGGATTTGATCCTTTTTTGTACTTCATAGATTTGAAGTTAATATTGACCTAGGTTGTTATTCATTTTAATAAGGAGAAGGAGCACATCAAATTGTACTACTTCCCCAATCCCTTTACAAGTGTAAAATCAAAAATTTCTTAAAACTTGGAAATTATGAAGTGTTTAATGCACTCCCTAATTTTGCTTTTGTTGTCAGCTTGTGTCTATTGCATGCCTTGTATTTTTACGCCGAAGGTGTTCTTTTAGGGGAGTTCTCTCTCGCGTTTTCATCGTCTTTCCACATCCTATTAAAGCCTGCCACATATTATTGTCAATGTTACCTGTTTTTCTACGCATCGACTTATTGAGATGATAAGAAAGCGGGAAACTTCCTCCATCGACATTCTCTACTAGACCTTCCACCTTTTCAGAGAATTTGACAGGGAAATGTTTGATGAGGGTTTTGTATACATATCTAATACTGGTCCAGCAGGTTCAATGCCTGCTAAGAATTGTGTAGGGCTCTTGAGATAGAAGACTGGTTACAATTACCGTTTGATAGCTTGTTGGGGATTGAGTTTACCTGGTTCCAGAGTCTATAGATCTGGAGTCCCATTTGCGTTATGGTTCACAACTGCAAAGGAAATAGGTTTTCGAGCATATCTTTATTTGTTGCTCTATGGGATGATCAGATTTCGGTGCTTGGGTTGAACTTGGAAACTAAACAAGCTTGCCTCATATATTTATTAGATACCACTTTTTCCAATGGTTGTTCCCAACACTCTATCAGCAGATGAGATCCCACCCTACCTATGCAGGTCGGTTGCAGTGGTGGTTCACCAGATTTCTCTTCTCATATTGTGGGGCAGGTTTCTACTCCTGGATGGTTCCAAGATGGTTAATAACCCCTCTCTGTCAGTGTTGGGCGATTTTCCTAGGGTGCTCTCTAGATCCGTCTATGTATGTGTTCACAACCGATGCTCTTCGATATTGTGGGACAGGTTTGATGCATCCTACTACTGAATGGATGGCTCAAAGTTGATGACACGTAATATGATTGTGCCTTACTATGAGGAATGAAATGTTTCTAATGTTTATACGAGGCTTGTGTGAGATTAATATGATGTTTTGGTTTTCTCTGTGACATACATTTCCAATTTGATCATTGAAATGTGGAGCCTTTTTTTTTTTTCAGGTTAAGGTTCATAACTTCTTGGAAAAGACAAAGAAAAAACCCCAAAAAAGGACTAAGAACAAAGTAGAGGAAGCACAAACAGTAACCAAGGAACACGAAGTTATTCATAAGCATTTAAAATATTTGATGAAAAAGCAGAAAGGATGAATAGTGAGGAAGACTGTTAAAGAAAGGGATGATTCAAAACCTTAGGGTAATGCTCTGCAGGCTAAGGTGAGGATTTCAATTGCAAGATATGATGACATGTGATTTATGTCTTTCTTTTTTATTTCAATATCTGTGATGTTTACTATTGTGTATCTCAGGTGGGAAGTCATTTGATAGAGCTCCTATTACAAGCAACCTTCATACAACCTCATGTTGATCAGTTCGTAGAAGGACCTCTAGAAATTAGACCTGCATTTAAGCACACATTGAGGACAGTAATGATTGGCACGTAAGAAATATTTCCTATATGACTTTTGAGTTTATTACTCTGTAATTTACTTGCACCATGATTTATTATTATTTCTTTTTGTAAAGTCTAGTTGAGGAAGTTATTTAATCTTGAATAACAATCCCTATTCATAAATATTTTTTTGTTTTTATTATACTCAGGAAGGTTTTGAAGATATTTGGTGTTATAGAATGTGATCCGCTGGTGAAGAGGGGACTTGAAAAAACGATATGCTGAAAATATGACCATATTATTAAGGGATTATTTAAATCGTCTAAGATTATTTTTTGATGTGGTCATTAAGTAGTAATAGATTTTTGGAAAACGTTTCTCAAGATATCAAACTTTATTTTTCTATATATGGTTGCCTACAGAACTGAGGGGTTTGAGAAAGTGTGAGCTCTTGAGATGTTTGTTTTATATCTTTTGATAGGACTTTGAGAAGAAAGAAAGAAAGCTTTAAAAATGCATTACTCTTTTACCGTTCCTTACTATGAATGTTTATTTGCCTTTACAGGCAAGGCACATGGTGATCCCTTACATGCCAATGTTGGTCACACCTATTCTTCGGACATGGTATGAGTTTGTTCTGCAAGAGATTTGGTATAATAAAATTCCTATTGTCTTCATCAAGTTTTGAAAGGAAATTTGCAGTTATACGGAAAACCAGTGATGTTTGAGTTTGTTGGAGGGTTGTGCAGGCAGATGCCTTACTCTTAACAAAGCGCATGAGCAAATCATATTGTAATTCAGAAAAATCTTGGCTATTTTATGAATTTTTGTATTGCAAAGATTATCAAAGGAATAAAATAGAAAATATTTTGGATGAAAATAAAAATTTCCATCTGTTTCCAATGGGGCAGCAAACAAAAAAATGCAACAGAGGCCTCTCACAAGTTTCAGCTCACTTTACAAGCATTCAACCTGCTATTAAAACGTGTAGCCAATGAGACAACTATATAGGGAAAGCACTTTTGCAAAGGTATCACACTATTCAGTCAAGAAACATTTTATTATTTCACTGCTTGACTTGATTTGATTATTTATGCCCCTTTGGTACAATGTTGATGGATTTAAGGACAATACTGGTTAAAGATAGTGTTATTGATTGGCAGTGAGTGTCAATATCTCGTCTTGTTCCTAGTTTCAAGTGTAAATTCATTTTTTTTTTAAATGTAATGGGTAGAAAATGTTTGAATAATTATGGCGATCTAATAATTATCCATTATGCAAAACTTACATCTATTATCATCAAAGAAATTGTTTTTTATTGACCCTATGATGAATCTGAATCAATATATACAGTATTTCATTTCTGAATCCAAATCTAAATCGCATTTTTGGGATCCTCAAATTTGATGGGGTTGTGCTTACATAAAGATGATGAGATCATGTCTAAACATAATTTTCTCTATGCCAAACTAGTCCTTGTCAAAGTAGTGTATATACGCAACTATCTATGCAGACTCTCCATTTAATATAGATGAGCAACAACTATATGGATTTATGCTTTTCCCATATTTTAATTATATTTCTTTTTACCCTAACCCTTGCCTCAAAGTATAAGTATGCACCCCTCCCCGTTCACTTTTACACACACTCATTCATTCCTCCTAAAGAAAGTGGTGGACTGCTCTCTTGGTATGTGGCCTCCTTGGTTCAGTATTTGCATCCTTCTTGTGACTAATATTGCAGCCTCCTTTGTGACATTGCTTGGCCTCCTTTAGTTTTATATCATCTCAGCCTATGCCAGGTCCCTTCCATGTTTTTTTTAGCTATTGTGTGGGTGTAGGAGGTGGATAAACCTCTGCTGAAAGTGATCCTACTGCCATCTTCCAGGCTTGTTCGTGGATTATCCAACTCTTCTTCTCCTCTGGACATCTCCTTCGAAAACAAGAAGCACACTCCTACTACACAAAGGGGGGATCATTCAAACAACACCCAACACAGCTCAAAAGGACGACCGATTAAAGCTATCAGGTGTGCCAGGGAAAGAACTGGTGTTGGGAGACTTGTCTTTGGGGAGGACATAGAAATGGACAAGGTTTTGTATCTATCTGAAAGAGCAATGGTGGGTAGGGTTAGAAGGAAAAATTGGGCATGGCTTATCTCAAAATATGGGTACATAACTACTGGCTACCAGAGATCTCCAAGATTCCCGATATCAGACTACTTACTAGAGGGTGGTTCACTTTTGTTTTATCTTCCACGGCTGATGTAGATTGGGTTCTTAAGAAGGTTTGGAGCATAGTAGCTACCCTGATCCTCCTCAAACGCTAGACACCTACCTTTGATTCGAAGCGTGAGTGGGTCGATGAGGAACCCATTTGGGTTAGACTCCCAGGCCTCCTGATGCAATATTGGAATACACATCGATTTGCGGCAATTGGAAATCTTCTAGGCAGTTACCTTGAGGCAGATATGTCCTTTGAAGTCACTGGTATTATGACAGTGTCTCACATACTGGTCTTGATCAATCTGCAGAAGGGTTTATATCAAGAGCTTCTCATAGAATCGGTCGTTGGGGATTTTGTACAAACCCTGGACTACGAGGGAATCCCATTTAGGTGTCATGGGCATGGTGTGGAAAATTGTCCAATATCCATCAAGGGAAAATATTGAATGACAAGAGGGACAAGATCCTCCATCTTTCCTTCGCGAAATAAGTGGAACCACAGCAGGGCGTAGGGGGCTTCAAAAGAAGGGTTCTATAGAACACTGGAGATAATCAATCGACGGGTCAGGGTTCAGACAGAGGGTTCCATCAGGGTTCGGGGCAGGAAGTGCCTTCAGCTATCGGTCCTCTCTCCTCACCTTCCCTGGATCATATCCTATGACAAGAACACGAATTAACGGGTATTTCAATCTTAGTTGCTTCTCATACTACTTTGGAGTCTTTCGCCCCACTTGTTTTTTTTTAGTCTCTATCATGTGCCAGTCTAGCATCCCTACACTGCCCCTTCTCCACCTCCTCGTCGATATTCGCACCTTTGCTGGTCACACCCTCCTTAAAATTGGGTGAGTTAGAATCTACTTTGCTAATTAGGCTCTTGACCTCCACTGAACTACCTTATACACCAGATATAAACGCCCCTCCCTCTACAACTATCATCCCCTCCCCTACCTCCCTGGAAACGTTTCTTCCGACCAATCTCCCTTTTACCCTCGACACTCCCTCGGCCTCTATTGACTCCTCTTATGAAGATAACAGAGTATATTACTACCTTAGGAGCAGATCGGTGATCAAAGAGGATCCCTTGGAGAGTGGTTATCCCATGACCTCGGGTAGGGGACTGGGGTCACTACCTCAGACACAATCGGTGGGCAAAAGTAGGGGTTGTAAATCACATTTATCTCTAGCACAAGATTGGGCCAGAATTGATCTAGCTTCAGGTAGACAATCTTCGATATAATGGGCGCTTAGAGCAAAGACACCCCAGGATGGAGTTACCTCATGAAAATCCTCTCCTTCAACTGTCGGGGTTGGTGAACCCTAATAAAAAATCGTCCTTACGAAGATTGGTTGAACAGTGCTCTCCAGATGTCATTCTACTGTAGGAAACTCTAGGGGACAACTTAGCAGTGGTTAAGATCTTGGAATCCTTACTCCCGGGTTGGATGTTCACAACGGTAGATGCTCGAGAACACTCAAAAAGTAATCCTCTCAAAAACACATCTTGGGGGAATAGTTCAGCTTTCTTGAAGGCAGACAAATTCATGAGGCGATCGGAGTAGCACAAGAAGGTCTGCACAACATCAAACTAAAGAAGATGAGAGAAGCAGTGATAAAACTAGATCTATCCAAAGCCTTCGATAGGGTGAATTGGTTATACATCAGAATGCTTCTGATACATATGGGCTTTGGACTGTATTTTGTCAACTGGATAATGGCATGCTTAAACTCGGTCTCCTTTTCCATTTTACTCAATGGTTCAGCCACAGACTTTTTTCAAGAAGAGAGGGGAATTCGACAAGGATGCCCGCTATCTCCCCTACTCTTTCTACTTGTAGCAAAAAGCATAAGCCATTTTTTTACTGAGGCAAAGGTGGGAGGATGTTTCTCTGGTATAAAAATCTCAAATGGGCTAGCCATTACCTATCTACTATTTGTGTATGACATACTAATCTTCTGTGATAGCTCGAAGAGGGATGCAAACATATTAACGGAGGGGCTCACAATATTCAAATTAGCAACAAGTATGATCATAATAATAGGAAGAATTACTCCAGGCATAAATCAACAATTAAACATCTTCAGACCCTCTAGTTGTCACTAGTTCCTTGCCTGGAGTTGTTTGTTTGCTTCATAGGTCTTGATATTGATATTATATTTTTTTTTTAAATACCTACAAAACTGACGCAATTGCGACGTATTTCACTCTCTTCTCATCGCTCTTGCCACATCCGAGACGTCTCTCTTTCCACCTCCAAGATTGTCGCTCCCATAGAAACCACATCGGAGCTAGTAACTCCAGGACGTCGCTCTTGCCACCTATAGGATTTCGTTCTTGCCACATCCAAGAGTGTTTCTCCCATAGCAACCATGTCGAAGCTGGTAACTCCAGGACGTCATTCTTGCCACGTCCAAGAGTGTCACTCCCATAGCAACCACGTTGGAGCCGATACCTCATCCCGTCGGTCTTGCCACCTTCACAACATCTCTCTTGCCACCTCTAAAACATCTCTCTTGCCACCTTTAAAATGTCTCTCTTGCCACCTTCAAAACGTCGCTCTTGCCACCTTTGAAACATCTCTCTTGCCACCTTTAAAATGTCTCTCTTGCCACCTTCAGAACGTCACTCTTGCCACCTTTAAAACATCTCTCTTGCCACGTCTAAAATGTCTCTCTTGCCATGTCCATGACGTCGGTATTGCCACGACCTAGACATCGGTCTTACGACATCTATATGGGACTTGGAAAATCCAATTCATGATGACATGTGGCGTCATATAACGTCGCAACACAAATGAAAACTCTGTCGTCGGAAAAGCGACGTCCTGTGAAAGGATGTTTGAGGGCGCCTGACGTTTGTCGTTCTTCCGACAACATAAAGTGGAAATTACATCGAACGCGTCGTCATAGTTTGACCCAAATGCACTAGTGCTTCCTCAAACTCCTCTCACAAACATGACAAAAAGGCCTCTCAAAACATGAGAAAAATCCAAAATACATAAACTACTCCTCAAATTCCCTACATCAACAAGTTACCCTCAAGATCCAAAAGGCCTGGTTTATATAGGTTTTAGGCTCAACAAGAGAAGCCTAAGTTCTCCTGAAGATCTAGCCTCTTTCTGGGATCAAATCCCCCTTCAAATGGCCAAAATATCCCTAAAACACCAATTCTTAACCAAAACTTTAATAAAAAAACCACTCTGTAACAAAAATTTGACAAATACACAGAGTAGCCCCTTTGGGCTAGGTGCGCACCCTTAGGAAAAGGTCATATGAACCTCATATGGCCAAGCACCAGCCCTTTGGGCTGCGCGCCGGCCTTTGATAAGCTCCAACTTCTGGTTTCAGGTGCATTACACGGGACCTGTGGCTAATGGTTATACCCACTGCGTGCAACCATAGGGATAAGCCCCATGGTTATCTGGCATATCTGAATCCGGGGGCAAAGGAATAGAGGTGTTGGTGGTTAGGGCCATGCCCTTTTACTGTTGAATGGTAGTCATATTTTACCGCTTGAAATCATGGACTGGGCTTAGCCCAGGCCCCCACCCTTTCCAACCCATTACAATATGCAACATGTAAATAATTACAATGTGGCTTGTATAAACAAGGCACACACACGGCGCGTTGGTGTTGGGTCTCTCCACAAGTCATTTTCTTGGTGGGTTGGTCATGGGTTCAAAACCAATGGACCCCCAAACATTTTTAGACATTGCCACTCATGCTCTAACTAGGTACCATGTGGCTGCCCATGCCTAGGCCACGTGGCACCACCACATATGCCCGAAAATTGACAAGTGTCACATGCCATGTGTCCAAATCTGATTTGATTTGTCATCTACCCATTCAACTGCTGCCACATCAGCATCATGAGGTGTCTTTGGTGATGTCATGCTGACATCAACATTGACGTTTTGCCAGTTTGACCTTTGACTTTTTAGTTGTTTGAGAATATGATCAGAGTATGATAACTCTCGCATTCAAAGCCCGTTTGAGAAAGTAAATATATGGTCGGAATTAAGGCGACGATCCGGGTGCAATGGAATTGGTTTCATCCAATTCTGAGAACTTTCATTTTTGAGCATTTTTTGGACCTGGGGAGCCTCTTTCAATTGGAAATATTTTTTTTTCACTTGAAAAGGTTTTTGTTTTCCCAAGATAAAACTAATTTTGTCAAATCCAAATGTATAAAGTTTTATTATACCCTTTTAATTTTTTTCCTGAGTTAATATTTTAGTTTAACTATTTTTATTCTTGTTTTGATACTCTTTTTGGTCTATGTATGTTCTTTTCCATGTTCTTTGTAAGATCTCAAAAAATCAAAACTAGAGTGGAAAGTTTTTTATTTTCTATGTATGTTCTTTGTGATGTTATTATATGATCTTAGCAAATTATAAATATAGAGAAAAATTGCATTTAATCAACAATCTAAGTGATATCTAACCCCATTAAAGTTAATATTTTGAAAGAAAAAAAAAAATAATTCACTTGTTTTTGTGTGTGGCCACCTTGAATATTTTTCAGGGAAAAACAAGGGTTTGAGAGGTAGGAATGCACTTTGAGGCCAAAAAACAAAATAATCCACACTCTTACTGCATAACATTTGATATATATTTGGTTGTAGATCACTTGGTTGAAAGTTATTTTTTTTAATAAGAGGTCTTGAAGCATATTGAACATTTTTTTCAAGTTATTTTTTAAGTGCAAATTTATTTTATAAAGTGACCTCATTATAAAATTTATTCTCACTTATTTTATAAAAGTGGGTCACTTCATAACTAACTTATTTATAAAAGTGAGCATATAGGAAAGGTTAGAGAAGAAAGATAATTTTCCTTTTTACTCAACAACCTCATTGTGCATCCATCAACCACATGTGCCAACTTTTACCTATCACATGGCACTTTTGATAGGTAAAAGTTGGTTTCACCTTCAAGGAATTGATGACCTAGATGAATATTGCGATAAGATAGAAAAGGTATTTAATATATATATATATATATATATATATATATATATATATATATATATATATATATATATATATGATTCAATCCCACCATCTTGAAAATTAGTTAATGTCTTTAAATCCCAATGATTTCCATTGCATTGAATGTTATTTTTATAAGTTCAAAACACCTGTATTTTTACTTCAAGACTCTAAAATAGATATGAAGGATCACCAATGTATATATGTTATTCTTTCTAATCTTGGTAGTGCATATTCATTTTTTTTTTATCTATTGTATCTAACTTTTACTTCACTAGAGAAGCTCCATGGGATCCATACACAAAAACCTCTTTTGATTTTTTTTGTCATTCACTAATTGGAGAGATAGATAATATCTTTAATCTTAGAGTGATCAACACTATAGGTACATCTAACAAAGTCTTAGTGTCTGAATAGAAACATTAATCCAATCGTCCAAATAAGAAACATCATTGCAACAACAAGAATAAAAGGGTTCCAAACCCCCTCATCCATCCTCTACTGTCAATGGTGACAAAGGACCAAAATTAAAACGTAATAGGACTTATAGGAATTAAAATTTTAGTGGGCGAGATAGTCATCTATACTCTAAATGTTTTAATTCCTTGGAAATAACAATGAATAGGCACAACATCAATCTTGATTCTTCTTCTTCTAAATCTTCTTCTTGCGTACATGCACTTTTTGCTTTTGGTTTCTCCTCCAATGCAAAATATGCTTATTCTTCTTCTTATCAATGGTTGATTGGTTCTAGAGCATCTTATCATATGGCTAAAGATGAAGAAATTGTTTATGCTCTTAATTAATATAACACCAAACAAATATTTGTTGGTGATGATAGATATCTTAGTGGTGTAGGGTCTGGAACAATTTAAATAGATAATGTCCATTTTAATTGTGTATTATGGGTTCCAAGAGTCTCCTTCAAATTTCTATTAGTATATAAAATCACTCATTAGGGTGAAGGTAGAATAATAGAGTTTTCACCTCACTAAGTTGTAATCAAGGATTTAAAATAGCTTAAGCATGTTCTAACAACTAGAATTGTTGATGATATTAACAACTTGTACAAACTTGAAAATCTTGGGTCATCATATTTTCCATAAGTTTTTATTTGTCATGGAAATGACTTGAACAAAATTTGACATGAGTGGTTTGGTCATCTAAAATACATTTCATTGTGGAAACTATGTAATCAAAATATGGTGACTAGTATTTCTCTTATTTCTTGGAGAGATGGTGGTTTTTATGGCTATGTTCACAACAAATATTATCAAGGCATTTTTAATAAATGTGCCTCTTGACACACCTCGACCCCTTTTGCAGATTGTTAATACTAATTTGTGTGGTTTGCTTTCTTCTTAGTGTTTATCTAGGTGCAAGTACTTCTTTACTTTCATTAATGACTTCTCTTAATGGACTTGTGCATTCAAATGCAACATACTATTCCATATACACCACAAAAAAATGGTGTTACTTAGAGAAAAAAATGCACATTAAAGGAAATGGGAAATTATATGATCTAATATAAGGTTTTAAGTCTTCATTATTGAGTTGAAGCCATCAATTGTGTCAATTATATAGTAATTCTCACTCCTGAAAAGGATTTAAAAAATATAGCATTAATGGAAGAATAATGGACTAAAATTAAACCAAATGTAATTCACTTATGTGTATTTGGTAGTGAAGAATGGGCTCACATGTCTAGTGAGAAAAGGAAATTATTATAGCCTAAAAGTGAAAATTTCATTTTTGTTGGATATTTGGTAGATGTCAAAGTTTGTTGACTTCTTCAACCCCATTCCAGTGAAATTATTATTAGGAGAGATGTTAAATTTGATGAAAATAATTTCCATATTTGATGGTTGTTCCATATTTTACCTATGATCCATCTTTGATGTTTATGCCATCTTCTTATCCTATTCTATTTTCTTCTTTATATGATGATAGTGAGGATGAAAATCCACATCTACCTACTCACCTTCCTTTAGTTGACTCCATTGAGTAGGAAATTTCACTAGCACCACAAATTATCAGATGGGCCCATTCAAAATGAGAAGCAGTTGATGATCCTACTAGTGATCCAACTGATCAATGACATATATGTTCATAGGGACAACAAGCCTCCTCTCGTTTGGCTTAAATTTTAGATACTCACAATCCTGCATAAATATTTGCAAAATATTCTATCCATTAGGACATGATAATGAATGAAGAATATCATGTTAGAAAAACAGGACTGCGGAGCAATAAAATAAAACAAATGCGGAAATAAAACACAGAAGATACACAATACAAGAGAGACACAGATTTACGTGGTTCACCCAGTGTGGGTTATGTCCACCAGAGAAATTGCCAGGTCCTTCCTTTATTATTATCCAGCAAATGAAGGGATACAACCTACATCAAAACACATTGTAACTTCCTCTTCTTTCTCTCACAGTCTCCTCTCTTAGAATACAATACTCGCCATCAATCATAGCCGCAATACATTTCCCTCATAAAAGAGGGTTTCCTTCTAGGGAAAAAACCCCTAACATAATCTCTATCGTTATATTTGTGACCTTATAATGAACGGTCCAGATTTACAATGGCATTACAATATACTTTTACAAGGCAATTTTTCCTTCGGGGGCCCGCTTTCCCCCAGACCCCCCAGCCGGGGGGATGGCCCCCTCGGACCCCGCAGAGGGTACCCCCCCTCTGCACTCCCCCGCGTGGAAGAGTGTACATACTTCTGGGATGTAAATACTTCATGGGGTATAAACATGGCTGAAAGTAAAAGACCTCTGAATCAAGAAGATAATCAGGCTCCACAACCAACAATCGCCCACTTGGAGACTGATCTCAATAACTCCATCGTTGTTGTATATGTTGGACTCTGAACCTTCTTGGACCTGGAAAATTTCTCATCTTCATCTTCATTCTTGAAGACTAACTAAAACTGAGCAAGAACTCGGTTTCTCCCTAGTTACTCCCTTTGTTAACATGTCTGCAGGATTCTGGCTAGTGTGTATCTTTTCCAACTTCAACTATCCATCTTCCAAGGCAGATCGTATGAAGTGGTACCTCAACTGTATATGCTTAGTCTTCGAATGGAAGGTTGAGTTCTTTGCAAGATGAATGTCACTCTCACTGTCACAATACAACCTGCTATTCTCTTGCTTCTTTTCCAATTCCTCCATAAACCTCTGTAACCAAATCATCTCTTTACTAGCCTCTATAGCAGCAACATACTCTGCCTCTGTTGTTGAAAGTGAAACAACCTTTTGCAGTTTTGAAATCCAACTTACTGTTGTTCCACCTATAGTAAACACATACCCTATGGTACTCCTCCTGCTATCTTTATCACCTGCTATATCTGAATCATCATATCCTTGTAGAACAGTTTCTGAACCTCCAAAACATAATGCATGATTAGCAATACCTCTAAAGTATCTAAGAATCCATTTTACTGCCTCCCAATGTTCTTTACCTGGATTGTTCATATATCTGCTCACAACTCCCACTGCATGTGCAATATCTGGTCTTGTGCAAACCATTGCATACATCACGCTGCCAACTGTTGATGAATATGGGACCCTGGACATGTATTCTATCTCCTCCTATGTCTTGGGACACATTTCCTTGGTTAATTTGAAATGGCTGGCCAAAGGTGTACTAACTGGTTTTGCTAACTTTTGCATTCTGCATTCTAAACCTCTCTAACACCTTCTCTCTATACTCACCCTGAGACAATATCAGTTTGTGATTTTTCCTGTCTCTTGTTATTCTCATACCAAGGATTTTCTTTGCAGCACCCAATTCCTTCATCGCAAATGAATTGGCTAATTTCTTCTTGAGCACATTTATATCCTGCATATTAGACCCTGCAACAAGCATGTCCTCTACATACAATAGCAAGATAATAAAGCTTCCATTTTCTAGCCTTTTAAAATAAAAACAGTGATCAGAATGACATCTACTATAACCCTGTTATGTCATAAACCTGTCAAACTTCACATACCACTGCCTTGGAGCTTTCTTTAGGCCATATAATATCTTCTTCAACTTGCATACCAAATTCTCCTTCCCTTTGACCTCATAGCCCTGTGGCTGCTGCATATAAATCTCTTCCTCCAAATCCCCATGGAGAAAAGTTGTTTTTACATCTAACTGTTCAAGATGCAAATCTTCTACTGCCACAAGACTTAAAATAGTTCTAATTGAAGTCATTTTAACAACAGGAGA
>ML806840.1:117210-133541 GCA_009831015.1 Picea engelmannii
CTCTATCGTTAGATCTGTGACCTTATAATGAACGGTCCAGATTTACAATGAAATTACAATATACTTTTACAAGGCAATTTTTCCTTCGGGGGCTTCACCCCTGAACCCCCACTAGGGGCCCGCTTGCCCCTGGACCCTGCAGAGAGGGTACCCTCCCTCTGTACTCCCCCACGTGGAAGAGTGTACATACTTCTAGGGTGTAAATACTTCGTGGGGTATAAACATGGCTGAAAGTAAAAGACCTCTGAATCAGGAAGATAATCAAGCTCCACAACCAACATATCATTCCTTAATGGTGAAAGATACTTGGGATATTGTACCTCTTTTAGAAAGAAGAAAATTTTCATATGTAAATGGTTTTATAGAACTAAGTATGCATTATATGGAAGTGTTGAAAGACCTATGGATTGGTTAATTGAAAAATGATTTTCTCAAGTTAAAGAAATTGACTTAATGAAATCTTTTCCCCTGTAGCCAAATTGAATCCCATCCACCTCTTTATATCCCTTGCTACTTCACATGAAAGGGAGGTCCACTAAATGTATGTTAAATCCACCTTATTTGATGGGGGTCTACAAGAATAAATCTGCATCAAGCATCCTCCTAACTATGATTGGAATGAGTCCAACCTTGTATACCACCTTAAGAACTCTCTCCATGGTCTTAAGAAAGCTCCTTAATATTGTTATTCCAAAATGGATATATTTATTCTTGACATCGTATTTATATATTTCATTATTAACCCAATTTCTATACCAGAAAAGTTTTAACATATCTCATAATATGTGTTCTTTGTGTTGATGACCTTATCCTCACTACTAGTGACCCTAAACTTTTAAACCATGTAAAATCCAACCTTAAGAGGCAATTTTAAATGGAAAACTTAGGTTATTTTCATTATTTATATGGCCTCCAAGTATTTCAAACCAAGGAAGTAATTTTCCTTTTCCAATTATGCACATGACCTTCTTAGTCGCTTTCACACGGAATATTGTAAACTAGCCATGTCTCCCTTATGATCTAAAGTCAAACTTGTTATCACCTATATTGCACCTGAAGTAGATGCTACTTTGTATTGTCAGTTAGTTGGTAGCATCTTAGATTTGAATCACCTATCATGATATTTCCTTTTCTATTGGTCTTGTTTCCATGTATATGAAAACATCCCATGAAAGGCATTGGAAAGAAAGAAAAATGATACTTCAATATTTCCAGGGTATAGTTTAGTTTGGTATACATTAAATCTCAGGGGGGACTTATTTGTTGGTTGGTTTCATTAATTGAAATTGGTATGGTGATCCTAATGATTGAAATTCTACTGAAAGTTATGTTTTTAGCCTTGGTTCTAGACCTATCACTTCTTCTTGTAAGAAACAACAAGTTATTTTTCTTTCTTTAGTAGAAGTAATGTAACAAGAAGCAATTAATGCAAGTTAAGAATCCTTGTAGCTTCAACAAATCCTTTTATATTTTTCATTCTAGCAACATCATCTAACCACCCTCGATTGTGATAATGAGAGTGCCATTAATCTCACCAAAGGTATAATTCAGACAAAAAACACATTGGGGTACAAACGCACATCATCAGAAATCTCATTCATGATCACATATTGAAGTTATTTTTTTCCCTACATAAGATCGAGTTTGTAGACATTTTCACAAATTCTTTTACAGAAGTGAAGTTAATAAAACATCGATCTATGATAGGAGTTCAATAAGTTTTCATTAAGGGGGAATAGGCTCTAATGCCTCCCTCTTTCGTCTATTGTGTCACCTTTATAAATCATTCAATCCTATCCCAAGTTGTTCTTAAGGGGGGGTGTTAGTATATTTAAACACTTATGAGTTATTTAAGATCAACTTTTTTTAATGTGTCTTTAGGTAAAATTGTGTTTATTTACTATGTTTCTTTAGTATGCATTTGGAGTTATGTAATTTGACGGTCATGATATGTTCTAGACATAAAGTGATATGATGACTCATATTCTCCATGATAATAGTAAGTATTGATCTATAGTTTAACACTTAATTGGTCCATGATCTCTATTTAAAGAGAATGGAGGTTTATTTGTTGAAGATCATTTGTGAGAAATTATTATGTATTGCCTCAAGAACATATATATATTGCCTCAAGTGGCCTCGTTGGTTCATCCATGGATTATTTCCCTCTAACAGATTTTTAACCATGTAATACAATGGTATATTGATCTTTGATATAGTTGTGTGAATGGTTGTTTAAGGTGTTCATCCTATGTAGAAATAAAAAAAATTCAAATAATTCTTTGGGGCATATGGCTAGCTAGTATGACAACTTATTTAATGGAATTCAAAAACATACTTTAGAAAATGTTTTCTAAAGTATCTAGATTGTTTAATGGTTGTAAACTGGATCAAATTATCATAGTCCCAAGACTAAAGTGGGAAAGCTACTAATAGACAAGGAAATTCCTTGGAAAAAATTTTATGGGTTCAAGAAGGTCCCACAAAATTTATACAGTAAATTTATGAAGTATTGGAGAGATCTTGATTTTATCAAAAAATCATTTCTTCATATTCAAAATAATATTGGGCTAAAAAAAAATTGTTGCATTATCTAATTTAAGATGTTTACTAAGAGTGGCTCTAGAGAAAGTATTGGAAAGGTTAAATGTATATGGAGATTCATTAATTGTCATTAAATGGATGAGAAGGGAAAGTCAAATTCAAAATGTATCTCTAAGGCTTCTAGAAAAAAATCTAAAAAATCCTCTAATATATTTCAAAGTATATATTTTACTCATTTTTACAAAGAATTGAATGTATAAAAGGATGGGATGTCAAAGGAAGGTCATCAAATTAATGTTAGATATTTTCATAAGAATTGAATGTATAAAAAGATGGGATGTCAAAGGAAGGTCAGCAAATTAATGTTATATATTTTCATATGGAGGAACAAAATGATGGTTTCCTCTCATAGACAATTCTCATGATGGGTTCATGGATTTTAAAAATGATATGTATTAGAATAAACTTTTTTGTTTAATTTATGTTCATTTTTAGAACCTGTATAGAGAGAGAGATATCAAGGATCCATTAAGGGGCTAGAAGGATTAGTATAAGAGGTTTTATGTTGATACAATCTTAGCATGTTTTTAAGTGTATACAACATTTTCTAAAAGCACCTATAGAAAGTAACTATCATTTTACTTATCAATGGACATTGCATTTTTCCAATAAAAAATAATATAAGCTCAACCTAATCACAAAAGTTATCTAAATAAAAGTAATTGCTTAACATCAGGCCACTAGTAAATATTTTTTTCTCATTTTAAAATTCATTATTCATGAAATTATTCTCTTCTCTTCCTTCATATTGAAAACCTTCCTGTTGAAAATATATTGTTCTATAGGTATGAAGATTAGAACGACAATGCATTTTGGCATTACACATGTATTTTATTAAACTTTTTGGGAGTCATTATTCATGTAATTATTTTCTTATCTTCCTTCATAGTGAAAACCTTCCCATTGAAAATAACCTTCCCATTGAAAATATATTGTTCTATAGGTATGATGATTAGAAAGACAATGCATGTTGGCATTACACATGTATTTTATTAAACTTTTTTTAATGTAGAGAAACTATTTTGGGTCCACATATTACACATGTAAATTTACTCTTTGTTTGGAGTTATTCAAGATGTAGAATGATGTTATCAATACCACACGCATCCAAAAAAATCAATAAATAATATAATGTTGAAATACACTTTACATACCACGAAAATGTGATAGTCCAAAGTCAATTTCATGTATTATCCATGAAACTATTTATTGGAATTAAATCATTTTTTCCAATTTAATCTAAAAATATCATAATAGTAATGAAATCTCAACTTTTGAAATAAGAGATTCAATATATACATATATACTTTATCTTAGTAATCCATCTATATTTCAAAATGGTACATATATTTATTACATTTAACTTACACTATGTAACAAATTTGAAAATTGATGATGTTGTAGTATACAAAAGGAAAAAAAATAATTGGAGCAATCAATGGTAAGAGTGTGCACTGACATCTAGTACAAAAGGCTTCTCGCAGCTATAGCAATCATTGGATGGCCTAAGTTAAAATAATCAATTATCAATGAAATATTTTCATTTCTGATTTCGTCATTAAACATGAGCCATTTTTCTTCATTATCCATTATATGGATCTTGCAGTAGAGTAGTCATTATACAATGAAAAACCTTATAAGGATATTTTTTCATCAACTAATCATCTCAATATCTATTAGTTTGACATACATGGCATACACATTTTTTATACTCTTATCTCCGTAATAAAGTATGTAATCATTAGGGTATGTATCAATTTTTCTTTTTGGTATTCCACTCCTAAATATTTAAAATAGAAGAAACTTTTCTCTATATCCAAGGAAAAGTAATTTATTTTGGGAGAAGAATATTAATCACCTACCAGTCTAAAAAACAATTAATGTATGAACAATTGGTTGATAAATCGATATGACAACGAATGGAAAGGTTGAATAACTCGAAGTTGGGTGTCTCTCAAAAGTGTTTTTGAAACACCATTTATGACCTTTAATTTCATTAAAAACATAATCACAAATAGAAGAATTATCCTTTAGACATTATATAAGGGTGTAGGTACCTTTTCAGTAAGAGGATTATCACAAATCTTAGCGTAGTCCTCTCAACGTATGTCCTCTTCTATGGGCACTTTAAATAAAGTAAATAAATCATTCATCCGGGAATTTATCATATCCTCCGCATGCATGGCATTAGTATTCACTTCTATTATATTTTTCTGTACTCTAGTACAGTTGTCACTAGTGGGAAATATAGTATCAAGTTTATTACCATCAATGAAACTATCACCACACACGCTTATAGGCATAATTGGTATTGGCAATTGGCAGCTGCCATTAAGTGTGACTGAATGAGACTTCTGGGCATATTCATCACCCACTGAAACAACTCCTGGCTCGTTGTTCCATCGACTTATGAGAAACAACCTTTCTGTATATCCGACATAGCACCATATCCATATTCTTCTGTACATGCCAATTTACATTCCATCAGTATTTCTGCAGTGAGAAAGACCAGGTACTCTCTCACCCTGGCTGTAGAGCACCTTGCTTCTAAGGAAATATATACAGTAGATCAATAAATTTATCAATGACTTTTAAATAGCTTCTAAGCAAATCAATATAGTAGATCAATAAATTTATCAATGGCTTTTAAATAGTATTGGTCGTTGCAAATTGGTATCGTTGATTTTTTCATTATGCTCTTAGCCCTTAATAGATAGTTATGTTCTTTGTGCTTAATAGATCTAGGTAAACATAAAGGCACATGCGTGGACGAGCTGAAATCTGACAACCCGTATTTGTTCATGATCCAGTCCGTCTTATGTCCGCGCGAGCCTTTTCCTTTGTAAAACACGACTGTTTTCTTCAGACCAATGCGGTGAAGTAGTTTGTTGCGAACTGATCTGTCTCAACCCGTGGCCTTCCAGTAACCTGACACCGTCTGTCTATTAGGCCGAGGGCATGTCTTCTCGTGATTTCTTGGAACGAAGAAGAACGATTGTCTCAACCCAACATCTTAACCCAAACCTGTAAGATTACGAATGCATGATATAATACTGTGAAAAATGATTTTAGTAAGTATCTTAACAACATTGTCTTTTATGTCATTAGCATTTCCTCTACTTGAAATTATATATTTCTTGAAATTATATATTTCAAATTGTGGAGCATGCATAGTTAAACCTTGCTTAAAAAACATTGATTAAAAAATAAGTAGTGGACTTTCTAAATTTTAAATTCAAGAAAAAAAATTGATTTTTATGAAAAGTTTACCTAAATTTTATGAACAATAGTTTTGTCTTAGTTCAATAATAATCTCAAGGATATATCTTTTAGAATAAAAATAATTGATATGTGTACACAATTGACATTGAAATAAAAATACTCCCACGAAAAGAGAAACACATGAGAAAAGGTATGCAACGTCAAGAGGAGAGTGATTAAATTTGAACATGTATCCAATAAGTTATCAAAAAATGAGAGTAAAGAAGTTTGGCTAAGTTAACAGCAATGTATTTAAGTGATCAAGAAATAAGTTATCAAAAAATGAGAGTAAAGAAGTTTGACTAAGTTAACATCAATGTATTTAAGTGATCAAGAAATGTAAGTGGCTAGGTTTGATCATAGTTATCAAATTTGTCCAAATCGATCCAAAAGCGTCAAAAACTCGATAATCCATTCGATTAAAATGAATTATTGGTAAATTTTGATTCGTTACTTTAAATACGCCATGTCAAGAGAAAGATGTGAGAACGATTATGCAACATCAAGAGGAGAGTGATTAAATTTGATCATGGATAGAGTGATTAAATTTGATCATGTATCCAATACGTTATTATGCAACATCAAGAGGAGAGTGATTAAATTTGATCATGTATCTAATACGTTATCAAAAAAGAGAATAATGAAGTTTGTCTAAGTTAGCATTAATGTATTTAAGTGATCAAGAAATGGGAGTGGTTAGGTTTGATCATAGTTGCTAAATTCTGTATAAAAAAAAATTAAAATTTTTCTAGGTTCAAATGAATTATTGGTAAATTTTGATTCGTTATTTGAAAAGACCCCCAAAAATTTTGTAAGAATTGTTGAAAGGAGAAGCAGTCTTAAGATCGCTCGCTCTAATACCATTTGACATGAAACTAAATGTTGATCTAAAGCATGAACTCAAAAAATACAAATAGAATAAAAGAAAATAGGGATCATAATAAATTCAAGAACAACATGACTAACTTATAAGCCAAATGGAGCATATGTACCATTGTGAAAAATACATGGAAGGAAATAGGATTATAAGACCATACAATTCTCAATGAAAATGAATTACAAGAGGATATGATAAATATTAGCAAATTTTGACAAAGTACACTAACTTATAAGTCAAATGGAGCATATGTACCATTGTGGAAAATACATGGGAAGGAAATGGAATTATAAGACCATACAATTCTCAATGAAAATGAATTACAAGAGGATATGATAAATATTAACAAATTTTGACAAAGTACACTAGGAAATTTTGACAAATTATTATTGAATTGAAAAAATTTACATGAAATATTTTTGACATTGTATCGAATTCTAAACAAATTCAAATTCAAACTTGATATCTATGAATTTGACTAAACCACCTTCAATTTATTTAAATGATAAAAGAAGATACTAATCAAACAAATTCAATGAAGAAATCGACATATCATCATAAATATGACAAATATAATGTTATTGTTAAACTTGATAATATTGAGATAAATTATCCATCAAATATTTAAAAAATTCATGATTTTGTTTCCAAATGCATGACAAAAACAAGGTTATTCATGAAATTTATGAAGTACCAATGCCCACATATATGTCACTAAAGTGACATTTAAGTTGCATGCATAGCAACACAAACAAATGAAGTAGATAGAACAACCAACATTCATAAAAAAAAATTATAAATTATGTATTTATATTGATATATTAGTTAAATAAACTAGCAATAACCACTTTATAAAAGTGGTTGATATACGTCGTTCGGTGTTATTTTTCACATTTCCAAACTAATGATGTTGATCGGCGTATATCAACCACTTTTATAAATATATTAGTACATGCCTTAAAGACGACCATTAATATATTAGTACATAAATATATTAATTAATAATAACGCATTATTAATAACAACAACCACTTTATAAATATGATTAATAATAAATTATTATCAATAATTATATTAATAAAAAAACATTATTAATAATATAAATAATACTTTATTAATAAAAAATAAAGGATTGTATTATTTATAAACATTTATAAAAATAAAAATACATTAATTATAATTATTATTAATTAATACAAAATATATTTATTAATTAATAATAACTCATTATTAATAGAAACAACAAATTTAGAAATAAATATTATTAATAATGAATTATTATTATTAATTATATGAATAACATTAATATTATTAATAATTATATTAATAATATAACATTAATAAATAATATTAATAATACTTTATTAATAATAAAAAATTATTAATTATTAATAATATAACATTAATAAATAATATTAATAATACTTTATTAATAATAAAAAATTATTTATAATATTAATAGTATTTATACAAATAAAATAACACAATATTTATAATTAATAATAATAATAAACATACATTATTTATACTTATTAATAATAATATATTAATAATTAATAATATTAATAAAACAACATTATTTATAATTATTAATAAAAATATTTATAATAATGTATTATTTATAATATTATTTATTATTTTTATATAATGCAAATATATTATATATAATATTAATAAAATTTTATTAAAAATAATAAAAATCAAAATACTGTATTAATATTACAAATATTATAATAATAATAAAATATAACATTATATATAATAATATTAAAACATTATTAATAATATTAATAATAATCAAAATACTTTATTAATATTACAAATACAATAATAATAGAATATTACATGATTATGAATGTAATAGTATTATATTAATATAATAATATTAAAGTAATTACACCAAAAGGCGTATACTTATTGGAGATGGGTACAATTAATCACTTTTTGATCTAAAATTCTAATTTGATCGCTAACAATTGAAGATGTTGGCATATTCTTAGTCGTCCTCCCAAATCAATGAATGTTATTTACTCTTCATAACTTTTTTGTATTTTTGAATGCATCAGTTAACCTGTTTACTTTTTAATATTTACCTAATCATATTAAAAAATTATTGTAGCACCATATGATTGCCACGTTTAAATAATTAACCTTTAGAATTACCACTTTTGAATTATGAGATTACACGTATCACATAAGCCAGCCACGTTTCCATTTTATCATGGATTTACTCAATTGTCCGTGTGTTTCATTCTCCTCAGCCGTCAGCCCCGTTTCATATTAGATCGCACACCCACCAAAACTTTTCATTTTCTGTATGAGCGTGGAGCGTTTCATCCCCCTGCAACTGATATCATTGTTACGATGTGAAGGCAATACTGTACAAGCTGAAGCTGCTCAGGTTCATGGCGCGTGACTTTAAGACGCGCAAAAAATTACTGTTGTGACAGCCTTTGTATCCTTGACCTAATATCAAATTTGAAAGGTCAAGAACGAAACATATAATCTTCGAGCTGAGCCTTCACATGTGAGTGCATGACTCAAGCAGAAATTTGGGGTTGTGGCAGCGTCCATGTTTGAGAGGGAACAAAGACAAAAGGAATATGCTAACTGTGAGATAAAATGAAGGATTTGTGACCTCTTGTAGAGCCGTATGAGTCCCAACATGCAAATCTCTTTATGATTACAATAACGATTACGCAGATTGATTGATGTAACGCCTCATACATTGCCCGACGCATTCTGATAGACGTTGTGCTCCCGAACCTATCAATCTTGATTTGCATCTCCGCCTTCACCATGGGCTTCTCAATGGAAATATGTCCATTACACTCTACTTTAATTGTCAAGGTTTATACAAAGATTAATGGGTGCCACTAATGTCAAATTTTCAAGTGCTTATTATTGGTTATCTCAATTTTTTGGTTACTGAAGTTGTATTTTTAATCTATATTGACCACCTTGAAAAACTCTTGAAAACCTCAAAATATACAAACTAATCTGCATTTCAACCATTCATAGTGAGACAAAATTGATCCTGTCATGCACAAAATTAGTCCTTTCATGCACAAAATTCATGTAATTCATGTTTGCTATGTGGCCAGTCAATTGAAATATCATCTTCAATTTACACAAAATTAGTGTAAATTGCACCATCAAAAAATCTATGACTTTTTTGCATCCATCACTTTTGAGTTGCATTGCATTGTTAATGCTCATAAACCTTTAAACATTTGTTTTCAGTGAAAAAATGGTGTTTCCTTGTATAAGGGTAGATGATGGAGACATTGGGAAATGATGATGATAGTGGGAAAGTGGGAAAAGTTCTCATTGTGGTGTCGATAAAATCATTTTATTCGGGGATGCATTTTTCATTTTCACTTTAAATATTAGTTATAGTTGTGTTGCATTCTTTATGAAACATGTGGATCATGTAATTTATAAATTGCAACATCATAAAATCTATGACTTATTTGCATCCATATATACATAATATAATTATGGTGTGGGTAAGATCATAGTATTGAGATTTTATCCCTTAGTACATTGCGAATTTTCTTTCTATATATTAATGGCACATGTGGATGATATAACTTATAAATTGCACCATCATAAAATCTATGACTATTTTGCATCCATCACTTTTGAGTTGTGTTGCATTGTTAATGCTCATGAACCTTTAAACATTTATTTTCAGTAAAAAAAATGGTGTTTCCTTGTATAAGGGTAGAAAAATTTATAAGAAATAAAAAAGATAGCAATGCATGAAAGAAGAATTTCCAAAAGGTCAAAAGGGCATATCATATTTTAATCCAAAAGGTCATATGATATTTTCATATTTCAGAAATTGATCTTAAACAAACATCTGAATGAAAGTTAAGAAATATAATTTGAAAATCTCTTGTCAAATTTAAGAAAACATTTGTTCAAAAATTTGTAAACACTGTTCATTACAATTTTACTCAACAACTATATAAATACTATATCGGTCCATGATAAATGGAAGGTGAGTTTACATCAACACCAATCATTACAAAAATATGTTGTAGTTGCAACATTGAATTCTTTAGGCTTAAGAGAAAATGAAATGTATTGTCAACCAAGTGACACTCTATACCAGTTGTCACAGAGATGAATTTTTTTAAAAGAGTAAAGAATTTTTCTTGTTTGGTGATTTGATATAGAGCCCAACTAAAGCTTGAAAATTCTTTGTTGTCCATAATCCTGGTTGAGAAAATTACAACAATAATTAGAAGTATAATGTATAATCAAAACAAAAACAAGTTCGATCAGTTTCAAAAACATTCTATAACATACAAGCAAAGGGAAAATATATATAGATTCAAAAACATTGCATAAAAACATAATTATGTTTAAACTTCAAAAAATGAAGTTTCCAAATATAAAAACATATCTAAATCCGATAAAATTCTCAGAATCTTACTCTAATATGTAACCAGATTGGTGGCATCGACAACACCAATTAATATTGACTTGACCATGACCATTTTGTCTATGAAGCCAATCTTTTCTCAAATGTCTCTCTGCTTCCCTATCACATATATGCATATATGTGTGTATAATTTCCTTTAGTGTAGAGAAGCACTGCAAAGATGGATCAAATAAGTCGAAAGGTTCACGGTGTAGGTTGGTGACCATAGATTGAATGCCCTGAAGAAAATGCTCCTGCTACGTAATTTCATGCAAAGCAAAACCAAACTTCAAAGAATCTGAGTTTTCCATAACTACAGGATAGGAAAAACAAAAATAAATATACCATGAGCTGAAATACAAATAGAACGTGTATGGAAATTTTCAAAATTTGCTTCGTCACTTACAAAAAATATTAGCATGAAATATTACATGTAGGAGACTCCAACTATGCATATGAGAGAAATATAAACATTTATTTCCATGCTTAATAATATGATTTTTTAAATGTTACTGGTTAGTAACAAATGAATGTAACAATATAAATAATTAGATTCTTTTGTTATAGACATAGTAAAAGGAAACTACTAAAGGTATAAAACATATAAAAACAATAGAGAAGAAAAGATTAATAGGAGAATAGTAACTATGAATGACAAAAAATCAACAAAACAGACACATTTTATGAAGAGATAAAGTACTTACATGGGATGCTACAATGATAAGGAGTGTAATCGTTGCTCTTCTTTCTTCCTAATAGTAACATAAGGACTATTTTTCATCTTGGCATAACGTTGAAAAGAGAAAGGTGGAGATATGTGCAAACCATCAATCGATTTCACTCTTGATATGGATGTGAAGGTCAACGCTTGACGCTCTTTCTTGCCTATATCAATAGTAGCTCGATCTAAAGTCAACCCCTATGATTTCTGTATAGTAAGGGCCCATGCCATCTTTAGAGGAATTTGTTTCCGATTTCCTCTTGTAACAGGTGTGATGGGAACAATATTCAAATTATTTTTGTCGAAAGGAACACCAATGTACTTATCAAAAAGAACAATAGTGAACATTGGAAGTTGGGGTGGCTTTGTACCAGGGCTATAGTAAATTTGTTGAATGTAACCAAGTGCACCATTAACTAAGCCGGCTTCAACCCACAAGTTACATGTCAACATGACACGTTGACCTGGGCATAGCAAAACCTCACGTTCTAGTTGATCATCATCAACACCAGCGATTTCAGCCCATCTTGTATGCTCAGCTACAGATCGTGCAATTGGAGTATTTAATGACTTTAACATTTCTCTATTATGCAAGGTGACCAAATCATTTGTTGGGAACATGTGAATTGCTGAATGAAATAAACTTCTTTCCACTGGAGGCAAACTCATATCAACCCATGACATAAGAAGATCCCAATCATCAATAGCAGGTTCAACATTTCTTATGTTATTCAAGAGTTGTCAAAAAGTGGCTTGCCTTGGATGATTTCCTTGTTGTCGAAATATTGTATCCAAAGTAACAACAATGTTGAAGTTTTGCCATAAAACTTTCCCTGTTGTATTACCTACATACAAAGGCTTATCTTTGACAGGAGGCAATTAACCAAGGTCACCCACAAGAATGATGGATCTACCACCAAAAGGAGAAGGTTTTTTTTCGGGAAATGCTTCTCGTAATCAAGAATCTATCTGTATGAATAATCTTGGTCCTAGAAAGCTCGTTTCATCAATCAAAATATATCGAATATGCCTCATTTCTTCTTGAAATATTGCAAGAGATTGTCCTTGTAGTGGTCTCATATATTTGATAGGAATTTTTAGAGCGGAGTGTATTGTTTTTGCATGTATATTAAAAGCATCTATTCCTGTCGGAGCGAGTAAAAGCAACGGACTATGGCCAATAGCTACTGAAGAAGAAAGAGCATGAGAAATGAAGTGAATAAGAAAAGACTTTCCAGTGCCAGCAGTGCCTTGTATAATCATTTGAAGAGGTTCACGATGTTCATATTCAACTGAGTGTCATAATATGATCTCAAAGGCTTGTCGTTGTTTCTCTGACAAGGATGTTGGTGAAGGAATTGTGGAAAGAGAATTTTCAACAATATCTCCCCTAGATTTGGCAATTTTTATAAAATCTATAGCTTCTTTGACGACATTGTTTGAAACCATCGATTGCTCCCAATTAAAGCATATATCAAATTCCCTTCGCCCAAGAGTTTGAAGGTCAGAAATTGTGATATTGTTAGGAGGTATCAAGCGAGACAAAAATTGTCATTCTTCAAATTCATCTTCAACAATGGTTTCTTGTTCATGGGAATCTTCATCTTCATCAACAGTATCCGAAGGTATAGGGGAACGATCAACATGCCATGCTCGATATCGAAAATTCCGCCAATTTTCAATCATTGTTTCACTGGAGAGGCCAATATCAATGGGAATATTATGAAATGGTTTGTACAAAAGTAACTCAGTCCAACAGAAAGTCTCAAAATCATCAGAATCCTCACTGGGAATAGAATAAAAACGTGGCCAAACTCGAACAATGGCATGAACATATCTATGTTTCCATGGTTCTTTTTTACGTTTTCCATCAAAGGTCCAAGATCTTGCTATTTCTATCATAGACAAATGATCAAGAAATGAAGGTCGATTTTGATATATTTGAAGAAAACTATCTGGCTCAGAAAATTGATGGGGATCATTTGATACTTTCTTGAAAACCTTTCTACCAACATTTAAGGAAAATAATTTCCTAAACAACAAGAGGTAGTTTCAATAACATATGACATGTTTCTTGTGCACCAATGTCATGATCAACAAGGTTTTCTGCAAGGAACCTTCTGTATGCACACAATACAGGAGCTTCTGAGCCGCTTGCATTTGAAATTCTAGTCAACATATCTTGGTAACTTTCTGATCTCTTTTCTGCCTTGGAAGCATACTTTGCAATATATTTCAAGACAACATGTCGAGAAACCACAGGCTAACAATCAACATTAGCACGCCACATTGCAAGAAGATCAACATTATGAACATTTATCCTATCATCATTTCGTGCAGGCTCGTATTTCTTTTTCCCTTTCTCATCTATGAACAATATTGAATCATCACGAATATCCCATGGAGCATTGTATCGACATTTGAGAATAGACCCTTTTTTTCGCAAACAAGAATCCACACTGCACTTTGTATGTCTTTGAACACGATTTAACAAATGCTCATAATCATCTTGAGCATTAGAAGAGAGAATTTCTTCACTATTTAATAGGCATGGATCATCATTTAAGCTTCGGGGAACCATTATGTTTTGTCGATGAATATCACGTGGATTCCATGCTGTTACATATTTATCAAAGAATGTCTTTACAGCATGCACATTAGAAGGGTTTGACCAATCCAATGTGTCCATGTTTGGTGCACCTTCCAACCACAAGAAACCATGTATGTGGGTTGAACCTCTATGTTGCCACTCATACCTAAAAAAAATTATATATATTATACAAAGTTAGTAAACATATATAGAAGAGTACAAGAGGAATGTGAAGCTAAACAAAAAGTAGAAATCCATCAAACCAAACCTGTACCAAATGTCTTTAGCTTTAAGATATTTTTTTATGACTTCTTCCTCGAAGATTTGAAATCTTTGATGCATATACATGGCAACAAGATGCGGGTACTCGATGACATTTTCAATTTTTTTACGATGTTCATTGAAATGACGAGAATGTGCATTTTTGGGCATGACATTGTGTAAGTCGGGCCACTTTGTGTCAGCTGCACTCAAAGTAAAAAACAATGTTGGACAACCCAACTGAGTAATCATGTAAGTGAGTTCATCACGACACTTTTTCCAATAGGCATGTGTACCTCGAAGAGTAGAACCAAAACGCATCAGATCCTCAGCCAACTTATTGTCAAGTAAAACAATGAGTTGTTGTCGCAAGTCTAGAATTGTTGTAGGTGAGTTATCATGTATATTCTTCTTTACAAATACTGCAGCAGTTGCTTGGCTACGATGGTGCATAATCATGTTCAATAAGAAATATCAAAACCTTGGATGCCTTCCAAATATCTGATCAAAGAATCTGAGAAGATGTAATCCATATTCATGCAGTTGAATATTACAAATATGAGGATGCAACCAATCAGCCTCACCAGTGGGGAATAATGTGGGGAAAGCCATGTCCAATAACCCTTCTGTATTATATTCATTGATGGGAGACAAACCAATGTCTGGCCAGTCCAATCGTTCAATAGGTGTGGAATCTGCATTTTGAATGAGCAACAAAAGATGAAGGATGAGCATGAAAACAATCAGGAGCCAGCTCTTGATTGTCAACATCATTACTCTTTGTTTCTTGAATATCACAATCAACAAATTTAAGCCTACTTGACACATCTGTTGGCCTTTCAGGGAGAGAAGCAAGTGAATCCATGTCGATTTGAACATCCCTGTAATATTTATCCATTTGAATTTTGTAATGCAATGCATCCAAAACTCATGATCTCTTTACATAGCATTCATAATGTTTAGATTGTGCACCATGTCTCCTAACAATGAGGATGTCAATATCTTCAACACGTCGTGGAAGGTTTCTTGCAATCGTGGAAATATCTTGTGGAAAGCTAATTGTGTGACCACTATATTTATATTTCCCACCACGAGCATGTGTCACTTGCAGTATTATATTAACGCTTGCTATTAGCATCTCTTCAACTTGGGTAAGAACATTTAGAACATGAGGTTGGTCACCTGGATCCATGTTATTCCAATGAGAGAAACGGTGGGAACCTCGCTCATATTTGCACCTTTTGCACATAGGACCTTCAGACCCTCTCAAAACTTGGATTCTAGGATAAGATTCACGACAAACATGGCACATTTGCACAATGGAGAGGCTATCAATCTTAGCTCAAAATTTTTTATGAACTTCGATCATGTTGGTATGAAAACGATGGAAAGCAAGTTGATTCACTTGATGGATATGAGCTCTAGACAACAGAGCATGTTTGGGACCAATGTCAAAGGCCCTACCCAAATTTGGTCCAAGAGGAGTTGTTGCATTGCTTCCAACATTTCTTTCCCTTGAATTTATGGAGTGCATATCTCTATTTTGATTGCATTGAATGGTGTCCTAGTAAAAACAGATATAAAA
>ML806840.1:133591-162139 GCA_009831015.1 Picea engelmannii
CTACCCAAATTTGGTCCAAGAGGAGTTGTTGCATTGCTTCCAACATTTCTTTCCCTTGAATTTATGGAGTGCATATCTCTATTTTGATTGCATTGAATGGTGTCCTAGTAAAAACAGATATAAAAATGTTAAATTCCAACTTAATAACTTACAAGAGAAGGAAAAATAAAATCCTTGGAATGAAGATGACAAACAATTACATTATATTGCGAATAAGATGGTCCTGGTTGACGTGGACCAAGGTTATGAGAAGGCTCTCCTTGAGTTTGAACATGTGTTGTTGGAATATATTGGTCATTGATTTCTATACCTCTATTGGAATGGTTAGTGTGTTGCAAATAAGGAGAAAATAAAATGTTAATTTACTAATTTTAGTAATCTATATATCGAAATGTTGTTGAAGAAAATTGACAAAGAATTATGGCACTCGAATACCTTAGTTGTTCCAAGTGAAATAGTTCTAACTAATTCTGTTGGTGGATGGATATTAGCTGGAAAATTTGGGAGAGGAGACACAAATCCAACGGAAACAGGTAAAGGTTGCAAATTATCAACCAAATTGGCAAGAAAATTACTGTCCCCACAAATTCAGATGGCCTTATATTTTGAATGTCTTCGAGAACTCTACCATGAAGGTTTTCCAGCCTTCCTTCATGCTGCAATGTAGGAGTTCCATTTGTAGAAGACTGAGGGTTGTCATTTGAATCAAGGTTTTGAACATGATCATCTTTTGGAATATGAGAAGTTTCTGCAATGAAGACAACATTGTTATGAGATTGTGGAACATAAGAAATATCCAGAGTATGAAAATATTGTGGGAAAGAAACATCAACACGTATTGTTGTTCGCATGATAGCAGCTAAACTTTGATACTTACGACTATGGAGAAAATCATTTTGAATATTGTTTCGAGTGGTTCTTGTACGATACAAAGCTCTTCTACGTTCATTTATTGCATCTTTGTTGTGTTGATACTGTAAACGATGAATTTCATTTCTCCTCTCACATGTTGTCGGAGAATGAGTTCGTTTTGTAATACGTTTACTTGTGCCTTCAGTAGACATTTCTACAAAAGGAAAAAATACATCATGATTAACTTGGCATATATTGTGCCTTTAATAAACATGTATATCTTTAGTAAACAATTTTTACTAAACATATATTATGCGTTCAGTAAACAATCTTTATATCAATCCATATGACAATGATATGAAACTGAAAATTATCACAATTGAATATGAATATTGAATATCAATCCATAAGACAAGTACAACATGTTTGATAATATTATGAATTATTTATTAAAAGGAAAAGTAGACTAAACCAACAAATCTATTCCCAATGGTGGAATGTCATCAACAGAATCCATGTTTGGAAGTAGTGGGAAAACATTTCCATTTTCAATAAGATCATTGAACTGGTCTTGAAATGGAAATCTCAACTCAGATTTTTGTAACATGGATACATTTGTCATATTTGTTGGGACACAAGAGCCGGTCATCAAATCATAGAACATGAGTGGAACTTCATTGTTCTTGCACATGAACACTATCTCGTCCACTGTTTGAAATGGAAGATATCCAGGACATTTTATATTTATGTCTGTTGAAAGGCGTTGCAAAAAATTCCATTTGAATCCCCAGTCATCCTCAAAACACTCCAAACTTCGTTCAATAGATGGTTCACCAAATATAAAATTATCCACTTCTTCAATAGACCAAACAGAGGTGGAACCATCATTGATGAGGAATATAAGTTGGTTATTGTATAATGTCAATGACATACATCATATGTTTGGGATTGGAACAAAAGAAAAACCCCATTGATTATTTAAAACATCCAACCAATATATTGTGTACCCATAGTAAGGGTAGTCTTCATAATCTTTGTCCAAATACAGCCAATAAATTTTACTTTTATAGACCACTGCCTCTTTTGGAGGTGTAGTTCCACCATAAGGAATGTTTGTACTCCTCCACACCCTGTCAAGGCTACTGCAAATGAAATACTTTGATTGCATGGTGTTCAAAATATGTTTCAAAACAACCCATTCATATTTTCTAGCACTCACATTTTCCAAGAGTGTAAAGAAACCCGAGTCTCCAACCCATATAGAACCTATGTTCTTGAATGACTTCGTAAATGGTTTCATCACAAAATAATTCTTTGTAAGGGAGCATCTTATTGGTAAAGACAACAAAATCATGGATCGAACAATGCATTCAATTGTATAGCTGGAATCTATAAATGGCACATGAAAACGACAAACACGACCAATTTGATGAAGGTATCCTCCAACGAAGTAACCTTCCTCACCATAGATAAAAGGAATTAGAAAACCATATTCATTGCAGGAAAGTCGATGACAATGTGCGAGGAATGAAGGGGTTTGTAGAATAGCATTCCAGTGTTTACAAACGCTTCTAAATCTTGTCAACACTGAAAAAGGGAGCCAATAAAATATCATCTCCAAAATATGGAATGGCAAACAACTCCATATGGTTGGATCCATAACGATGTCAAGAAGTTTCCTAGCACTGAAAAAATAGGAGTAAAGTGATTATAACTTTTATAGAATGAAATCTAAAACATAAAGCTTGTAAAATAAATCAACCACTTTTAGGCATGAAAGATTTTATTTCAATATAAATTCTAGGCATCAAATGAATATAAATCAACCACTTGTGAATATAACTTCTAGGTATCAAGTGAATATAAATTTAATAAATCAAATAACCATTCTTTAAAAATGCAATGAAGATGAGGGCTTAACACCCAAAAAATAGAATCCAAAATGAGAGATAAAAAGTTCTTTATAGGTGTTCTTATATTGAGGATATTTACAGTGAACATATATAGAATAATAATCCAATAATCCAATATTTACAGTGAACATATATAGAATAATAATCCAAACAAGAATTTTCTTCCAATTCATTGTTTTTCTGCCAATTCATAAAGTATGAAGAAAGGAAAAAAATTAGAAATAAATTAAACATAAAAATATTGAAATTCATAAAAAAAAGACTTTCATCATCTGTTATTTGGATTTATATATTTGTCGCTAAGATATCAACATGCTTTACCATTTAATTAATGGTTGGAATGTACTTTTTGCGATGTATTTTATATTTAGATGATTTTCCTATAGTTATTTTGTATGTTTAGGGAAATATGGAAAAGACATATTTCCAATTGTATGTGGCTTCACCTTTACCATTTGATTTCAATGGTTGGAATGTACTTTTTTCTATGTATTTTATATTTAAATGCTTTTCCTATGATATTTTGTATGTTTAGAGATCTATTTTTTTCTTCAAATACTTTTCATTTTATGAGAATGAGAAATGCCTAATTCTTTTTCTTTGAAAAATATTTGAAGTGCCCTAACCACTTATTAAAAATTCTGTTTAATCTATGGCAAGTCCTATATATTAGATTTTTTCCCTAATCAGTGCTAGAAAATGGCACATGAAGGTCTAAGACCCAGTAGGAAGGTCTAAGACCCTCAACTATCCTTCAATCATAAAATAAAACATTAACTTTAAAACCTTTTTCAAATAAAGATTATTAATTGGTACTCTAAAATGTTATAAAAAAAAAATTATAACATCGTAATTATATTCTTCACTAAGATAGTCATACATTTTCTATCCCTACGAGCTTTTAATTTAGGATGAGCATCTACATTTTCTTTAAAATACCATAAGGATTCAATTTCAGAATGTAAATTATTTAACAACGTCATACAAATCAAATCATGTATCATTCAATTTGCAAAGAATCAAATCTCAAGACCTGAAGGAATCCAAATTTTAAAACCAAAAAATTGTAGCGATTATGAAAGAAGTCAAGCTCGGGAAATTCAAATGGAATAAGATAGCGACCCAAAGAATATCTAATTGTTGGACTTGCTAATAAGTTTAGCAAAGACCACACATTTTAAATACGAATGTATTGATAGAATTTGCAGAGACCAACAAAATTCGAACTCAAAAATTGTAAGTACATAATACAATGGCCAAGCAATTTACCATTTCAACCAACTATTTAAAAAATTCACCATTTCAACCAACCATTAAAACATTGGAGGCTAAGCTTAACCCAACGCGTTAATGTACTTTGTATGCAATATTTGCTTATTAAACACAAACTTATATGATGAACCATTCTCGTTAATACACCACGTATAAAGTGAACAAAAGTATTAACGAGAATACTTTTAATACTTTATACGAGAATACTTTTAATACTTTATACGAGAATACGTTATATTAACCTATCTACAAAATACTTAAAGGTTCATATTTAACAAAAGTATTAAAGGTTCATCGTTGATTCTCGAGATAGGTTCATCTTGTATTAAAGGTTCATATTAACAAAAGTATCCACTGATTTTATTCATCGTTGATTCTCGTTAATAGGTTTGTTAATATTAACGAGAATATTTTTTAATACTTTATACGAGAATACGTTATATTAACCTATCTCTGTAATTTTTTCTCTTTAAACACAAACGTATATGATGAACCATTTTTAAAAAGAGATTGCAAAGAATATACACAACTTGTATAGTTTTATAAAACATTAACGATTCCATTTGGTGTATCCAGACTCCATCGTTTATCCTTTGGATGCATTAACGGCGATGAAGGGGGGATGTCATACTTGTAGAAGATTTGTGCGGTACGTTTACAGGGAATGACCCAGCACCTTATGGGCAAGGACATCAAACCCAGCAAGGGAATGAGTTTAGTGCAGCAACCAGAAGTGTAACTGTGCAATTTTGCTCACTGTGGAAACAATGACTGCTCGGCTATGGGAAATTTAAAATGCTCGGGCCATTTTTCATTGGCGCAGGGGCTTGTCCAGTCCGTTTAATGGTGTAGGCAGTTTCTATGCAAGTATAATTTAAAGTCCGTTTAATGGTGTAGGCAGTTTCTATGCAAGTATAATTTAAACTATTGTACAGGTATAATTTTATGAGTACATACCTGTTCCAGAAAAGGTCGTCGAGTTAGATAATCAAATGCTCCTTCAAGACTGATGTTGTCGCCTTTGAGATCAAGGCCGAGATACTTAAGAGACCTGCACATATACATTAGGAAAACATTAGCGTGCAAGTGGTTGTCTATAATTCATGCATGCGGCTGTCTATAAATTTTAAAAGCTGTAATTCTTACATACCGACTGCTTTGGCCAGAAAGTTTGAGCACCGATCCCCACTGTAATTCTTTACTGTAATACTTATTTTGGCTGCATGCGACTGAGTCTAAATTAAAAAACTTCAATTGGCAAACGTTTACAGAATGGGTGGCTCAGAGAATGCGTATGGGTGGCTCAGAGAATGTGTGGTGGTTCAGGTCGTGCATGCATGCAGTTGTCTATAAAGCGCCCTTCCCCGTGCATGCATGCATGCCGCTGTGTGTAAAAAACTGAAATTCCCAAACGCTCACATAATGTGTGGCGGTTCAGGTCGTGGAATGTTCATAATGTGGGAGGTAATGCGTGGAGGTCGTGGCATGCATACATATTAATCATTGAACGTGTCAATTATATATGCTCACAACAATTTTTTAAGTATTCTTAGGTAAATGTAAAAAAGTAAACATGTTAACGGATGCCTTTATAAATGCAAGGAAGTTATGAGCAATAAATCTGGCTCATTGATTTTGGATTTTGGAGGACGACTAAGAATATGCCAGCATCTTGAATGCTTATCCATCAGATTAGGGTTTAAGGTTAAATAAGGTTAAAAGATCATTAATTGTGCCCATTACCAATAAGTGTAAGCCTATCTACTTAATTATGTATTTATATTGATATATCAGCCAGGAAACTATAACAATGATTATGGTTGACCTTATATCACTGGTTAAGGTTTGGTTTTTAAATATTTTCATGTTAGTTAAAGTTTTATATATAATTTGTATTTTATTTATTTAAAAAACATAATAATGTTATTTATTTAAATTGATGGTAAATTTTCATTCTTTATTACAGGTTTGGTGGTGAAGCTCTCCGGAACAACATCTTTATGGCAAGTTTGGTGGTGGAGTTCTCGGGAACAACATCGTCGTATTAAGATGCATTGAATTCACATTAAATCATCCTCCTCTTTTAGAAAGTCTTGCACATCCACCCGTGAAATCTAATGATAGGTTCGGCACAACACGCCTACATAGACATAGGTGTGTCTCTGTTTCTATAGATCCAGAATTAACTTAAGAAAAAAGACACAAATAGATTCCTAACGACCCTGGCGATACATGCCGCCGCACACGATGATTCCGGAGGATACATACAGCTAAGGGTCAGGGTGCGCGGGTCCTCCGTGTCGGCGATTTTTTTATATATGCCGAGCCGGCCAGGATGGGCGGGTCCGTCGTGTCGGTGATTTTTTTATATATTCTGAGCCGGCCAGGATTGGCGAATTAAATTATTGTCTTTGTTGTAATAAAAAGTATCATGAAAAAACTAAATATATTTCACCGAAATAATGATAAAATAAATCAATAGTAACTTCAATCTAGCTTTAGTTTTTTACGCATAAAAACATTATTTTTTTTTATGTTTTTAAAAATATATATTTAACATATCGAGTACTTGTCTCGTTATATTTTTTCTTTCCTATACTTCCCTGCATTAAATTTTTTTTTTCTTTGGTTCTTTCCTATACTTGCATTAATTTTGAGATTACTACGTATTGTTGTTGTTTTTTTTCTTTGGCTCTTTCCTATACTTAATTAATTTTGAGATTACTACGTATTGCTGTTCTTGGCATACTTCTTCCTCGTCTTAAGAAACTTGTCCACTCATAATTATCAATCTCTTTAGTTTGGTTGTTTTCTTTAAGTCTCTACATCGAGAGTGTTTAGAACAGTTAAGTGAAAGGACAATGTGGCTTTATGGGTTTGTAGGTCATTTGAGTTGTTAATGTTACTAAAAATAATGTTTCAAGTTTTCTATTTTACATAGATTTTTTATTTTTTTAAATATATTTTTTATAGTTTTAAATAAAAAAATCAATTATATGAATTGAGTAGATTTTCACCATCATTGCATTTTATTGGAGGAAAAATGGCTAAAGGGAACTAGTCACAATCTACCACCAATACAAATGACCAAATCCCATAGGTGTGATTGTCTTTCATTAGTGGAAAAATAGCTAAAGGGGATTAGCCACAGTCTACCTCCAACACAAATGACCAAATCTCATAGGAAACATTGCATTTCATTAGAGGAAAAATAGCTAAAGGGGGACTAGCCATAATCTACCACCAATACAAATGAACAAATCCCATAGGCATCATTGCCTTTCATTAGAGGAAAAATGGATAAAGGAGACTAACCACAATCTACCAAAAATACAAATGACCAAATCCCTTAGACACCATTGCCTTTCATTAGAGGAAAAATGGCTAAAGGGGACTAGCCACAATCTACCATCAATACAAATGATTGAATCCCTTAGGAATGTATTGAAGAAAAGGCATGGGTTACATAAGCAAGATCATAAAATTTGAGAATCAAAGTTACAAGTCACGAGCATAATGATGAAACCTTTGTTCTCACTCCAGGCTCTAGGGGATGAGTGCTTTAGCATGGTCTTTAATGCTCTCCCTTCCTATTGATCCCAAATGGTGTACCTTTAATAAGTGATTCCTAGTGATCATTGAGTGTTATGTTCCAATTCCCAACCATGGTCATGTGTATCTAAATAAACAGAACCATCCAAACAAACAAAAAACATCCATATAGTTGTAAAAGGATGGCTTTGAAAGGACTCTATAAAAAATGCATATTGGAAACTAGTAGGGACCACAAGATACTAATCTTCACATGCTTCTTCCCAAAAATAACAATTGTCTATATACTAATCTTCACAAACTTCTTCTAAATCATACCACGAAGATATATTTTGTGTATACTCCCTATTAATGATATGTCTATACTCCTTGTTGATTATGTTGCTATTAAATTTATCCTAAATAATTTTGAATTCCATTGGTTCGAAGCGTCCATTCCTCTTGAATTTATATCACGCTAAATATCAAATGGAAGTAAATCATATAATATACCAAATCAAAGCATAGAATTGTTTTTGTCAAATGGTGTCTAGGTGCTCGATCAAACTATGATTTTTTTGCAATACTTGTAGTTGTCACCAAAAAGATCTTAAAAAGTTGATTTCAAACTACAATATCTCCTTTAAGTAACCTTTGGTTCGAGCAATTCTTTTTTGAAATCACTTATTTTTGTGACGAGAATATACTTTTTAGTTAGATTCTATAAAATTAGTAGAAAAAACTACAAAAACAAGTAGATTTTTTTCCAATTTTTTCTTAGAAAGTGCTTTCATAACACTTAATATGTGCATTAATATGAAAACTAAATCATGCATTTAAGATGTACAATCATAATAGGTAGGATCAATACTTCATATATCAAAATACCCTTAAGATAGAGCAACATTGTATAATAATCTTATGGAAGGATAACTCTTGCTCACTTTCCTATTCAAGGAGAAAACCTCCCAAATGAATTAAGCTCTAATACAATAATATTTTCCTACATGTTTACAAGTACGACTCCATCCTTATTTATAGTTATCAAATATTAACTACCTAATAGGCTTTCTTGAATGAAGCCACATAACATTTATTCAATATTAACTACCTAATCAACTTCTATTTAATAAAAACTAACATTGTAGATCTAATCTATGTATTACAATAAATAATCACCATATTTATCATATTGGATGAAGAAATTCAATTTAATTAAAATATCTCGAAAATACATAAACACCACTTACCCATACTCATTGTATGTTAACCATTATAATTGTAACGTTGAATCTTGGATTATATAGTAGTTATGAAGAGAGGACAGTTATGATCATTTTTTTCAAATTGGTTCATACCCCTATACAATTTGTCAGTTTATGCAGAGTTTGGATTAGTATCAACTGCGAGCATGTTTTCCAAAGCAAAATGCATTAAAGGAAAGCAAATCAATGGAGACGACTACTTCATCTTTAAGCTTTCAAGAAATATATCCTCCTTGGCATCTACTAATTGACCATGAATACCTTATGAAACACGTTTTCAATGCGCCAACGAGAAAAGTGAGTTTTTTATTTACACTAGACAATGATTTTCACTTTCATTCAAATCATTGTTCAAATTGGGTGAGGTTGCACCAAGACACCAACGTTCAAATTGGGTGAGGTTGCACCAAGACACCAACACTCAAATGGAATAGGTATGGATGATTGAAGAAATAGTATTAAAGTTATTGGATTATTTATGGATTGTTTTCTTGTCAGATGAAATAAATTAAATATGATTACAAAGGTTGAATTTTTTAATAAAAATTTATGTAAGAAATATTAGTAAAAAAATGGGAAATTTTTAAAATTATTTATAAAATGTTTTTTTCTCATATTAAATAAAATATAAATAAAATGAATATGGTGGTGAAGGTTAAATTGTTTAACAAAACTTCATAACATTTTTAAAAATGTTTGTTAAAAAGAAATTGGTGAATTATTTATGGATTTGTTTTTAATATAAAATAAAATACGATAGTTAAGAATGTATTTTTTAATAAAATTATATGAAAGAAAACTTATTAGTGAGAATATTATTTTACAAAATATTTATAATTAAAAAAAATTAGATTAATTATGAATTATTTTCTTTTAATATGAAATAAAATAAATATGATAATAAAAATTAATTGTTGATTAATATTAAAAAAAAAAATCAAACCCACAAACTTCAAATTTAAAAGGGATGAAGAGATGGTGGTTATAGAAAAATTTTAAAGGGATGGTGGTTATAGAAAAGAGCCTAAACGTATTATAAAGAACAAGAAGCACAACAATAACAATGAATAAATACTCACACATTGTAAAGCTTTGAATAAGTTGGGAGGATCTATAAGTCTAGTAACACTTTTTCTTTTTTAAAGATGAATTCAATTTAATAAAAGAATATGGATGTTTTTTTTTTAATTTTTGAAAAAATAATTATATAAAATTTAAAAAGTTATTATTTTAGATATAAAATGAATATGTTTTTCTTCACATTTCTTTTTAATTATATGTATATTATATAGATGTAAATATGATGATGGTGGTGGTGGTTAATGTTAATTTAGATCAAAATTGATATATAGGAATTCAATAAAGGTAAGAGATTATTTGGATTTCTTTACAATGTTATTTTTATAGTCAAAAAGCTTGAGGAGAATATTCTAAAATTGTGATATAATTTGGGTATACCCATGGCACTTAAGAAGAAAGTGATTGTCATCTTCAATCGTCTTAGTGTCACAAAGGTGATATATTCTTTGATGTGATGCCATGGTGTTTTGAAGACTATCCAACTCATAGTCCCACTATGTAACTTATGAGAATTAGTTATTATTTTAACAATATTAATTAACTCATGAAAATTAATCAAAAGAAAGATTAACTCATGAAAATTAGTCAAAAAAAAAAAAAAAATGGCGATATAATTTCGTGGAGATGAAGTGCCGACTTTGAGTGAAGAATGAATCCAGAAAGAAAAGAAAAGCTTCATCGTGCGTCCGTCCGAACTCAAAATGAGAGCTTCCCCGAAAATTCCATCGCTCCATTCATTAATGAGGGACAAATTATAGAAGCAATACAAATCGCACGTTACGCCCACCAGTCTTATAGCATTTTTCTCGAGTTCGCTGTATGCATCAAAGGACGGATATGTTATGGAAGTTTAGGGAATTCTCGACGTGCGCCAGCGTTTTGTTAAAGAAACTTTGAAATTCAGTTCTCTCCCTTATCCAAAAATAAATAAAAATGATTGCATTTATCAGCCATGTTAATTATTTTGATTTTTTTATATAACATTATCATTACCCAGTAATAAAATACACTCTTGGATTTTAAACAATCCCCTTTACACTCGTAGTAATTGAATCTTCCATATTCAAAATTTAAAGACCATGCCCGATAATACCAATATACGAATTGCTAGTTGCATGTACCCAAGCTTGTCCAAGATAATGAAAGACTTGGAGTGTGTGTGTTCGGGAGGTTTTCTGTTGCGTTGGATCCATTCTACTTGCGTAGAATTCAACTTAAAAGTAAAATTTTAAGTATTAACACTTAGTCTTACGTATTTGGGGTATTCCTCTCCCAACTAGGTAGGTGATTAGATTAGATTTGTTTAATTAGGTTAAGTTCTTTAAAATTTTAGCATTATGAAATGTATAGTTTAAATTACATTCATAAATTTATGAATTATATTGTAAAAAGATTGGACTACCTTGTATTCTCATAATTAATAAAGTTATCAACTTTACGAGAACTATGGCGTTAAAATGAGAACTATATCCTTAAAATTTTATATTTTTTTGTCAAAAACACCAAAATGGAGTTTCTGAATGGAAAAGTAGTGTTTCCCATACCACATTTTTCTTTTCTCTGTGTCAAAATTACAACTTTGAAACCATGACTCATAATGTGGGTAACAAAAACCTTAAAGTTAGAAGATTATTTGGAGGATGCAGGTTGTGTTGGTCTGACTCTTGCTAGTATATTCATCATCCTCATTATTTATGATGATGATATTGTTCTTATGGATAAGATTTCCTATTACCTAGGTAAGAAACTAATAATCCTCAAGGACTTGACTCTTGCTAGTATATTCATCATCCTCCTTATTTACGATGATGATATTGTTCTTATGGAATCAATATCCACCACAAGCTAAATTGGAACTATAATGTTGAAAAAAGGAAAAATGGAGGGTGAAAAGCTTATTATTGGATTGAAAACAATTCTAAATCAACAAATATTTGACTTTGGGACAAAAAACAAATCTCATCTTTCATAGTTTCATTACTCTAGTAAGATTATATGGATGTGAAGTTTGGGGTTGCAGTGTATCTAGAGAATCCTGGAGAAAGATAGAATGGATCCAAAAGAATTTTATAACTTATAATATCAAAGTTAAGGGAAATATAGTCTATCATATCCTCCTCATAGAAACAATAATTTCCCCCATGGAAAGAATTGCTATGATTAAATATCTAACTTACAAGAATAAGATAAACAACATTGATGACAAGAGGCTCCCCAAAATTGCTTCATACTCTAGCCAAAACCACCAACAACTCAAGAGGGGATGGCATAAAGATGCATTTAATCTTGGATAAATCATTGGGGAATACAAGAAGAAGTTGCCCTGCCGAATACTGATAAGATTACAAATATTGTCACTTCTAAATTTAAGGAGAATATCTGGTGTGATGAATAATTAGCGGATAAAAAAAAATTAAGGTACTACAAGGAGGTGGTCAACCCTAATTTTTACAATATCAAAAGTACCTCTCAGTTTCGAGAAGTGAAAAGAACAAAATCAACATTTCTAAAATAAGAACAAACTCTCATGAGCTACATAATGAAACTGGGGATTGAAAATTCCCAAAACACCCTGGTATGAAAGAATTTGTCATCTTTGTGACACTAAGAGGGTAGAAGATGAAAAACACTTCCTCCTATATTTTCATTCTTATACCCATATTAGATCCCAAATTAACAATATTTTCCACAATACAGAACTTCCTAACCTCTTAAGTCATCAAAACTTCAGTGATCTTGGAACAGTTCTCCCCATGTTTTTTGAGCATAAAAATATTGTTTTAAAGAAATCAAAGTAATCTCTTACCTTCTTAAGGTTCAATAGACTAATGAGTCCCAGTGGATGTTAATCATCATCATCATGTGTGTGTGTGTGTGTGTGTTTTAATATATATATATATATATATATATATATATATATATATATATATATATATATAAGTTTATCGTGTATGTTTTTTTAATAAAAAAATTTATAAATTTTCTTAAATAATATATATTTATTTTTTTTGTCTTTTTAAGGGATGGTAAGGATGGATTGGATATGGATAGGGTGATTTTATTTGTAATAGTGTTTATTTTTAGATCACGATTTCAAAAATATTGTAATTTAAACCTAAAAAAAATGAGTTACTAATAGTACCTCTTTTCAATTCAAAGGTTGATCTTGAAAGTTTGGTTGCAATGGTACTTGTTGTTAAGTCCATGGTTTGAAATAATTTATTGTAATTTTAACCTCCCATAAAACAAAAGGGTGTTTCTTGTAGCACTACTACCAAAATGTAAACCAAATCCCTCACCGATCAAATATAGACTACGAAAATGAATAACAGACTCCAAAACATATTGTCCAACATTCATGCCATAGCTTAGAACAGACTCTAAAAACGATTGTCCATCATTTTTCAGCCTAATAAAGCCTACAAAATCCTATCAACCTATGAACCGAAGCCATATCAGGATAAATTCTTCCTATATTTATATTTCATGAACAAAAAGACAAGAAATCATAGCACTACATATTGTTATATTTTCATTAGTTTCGTTAACATTAGATTTACCATAGCATTTTTATCTTCTTTTAACATTCAATAACCATATCCTAAAATATATAAGAAACAGATAAACAAGCATAAGAAGACACAAATATTTGTCCTGGAAAAACCCCAAACTCAGGGGAAAAACTAGCCAACTTTTCTTAGAGAGAATATTTGAATACAACCATAAACAAGCTCTAATAACAAAATCAAACCAACAAAAAAGAACCCTAATAACAAATACTTATATCTTTTTCTTGTCAAACCCTACCGAGGGTAGACAACTGATCAACACCACAGAACTGGCACCAAGATAGCACACCATAGAGCTAGCACCAAGATAGGCACATCACTAGAACTGGCACCACAGAGTTGGCACCATAGATATGGAGCCACTGGTAACTAGTAACTGCAACTTCTATTGCAACTGCCAGTGCAACTGCAACTGATACTACAATTGATAATTGACACGAAGCAACTGAGAAACACCACACAACCTTAGCGCAAATCCTCCAGAGGTAGCGCACAAGAGAAATTACCAATATCCACCAAGAATATCCTTCCCCCAAGTGGGGTTCACTCTCCAAGAGAACCAGAGACTAGAAATAACGAAATTGTTGTGCAACTGCAGCTGCAACTGCCTAATGCGCAATCCAAAAGGAGAATTGTATATGTATAAAAATGAATTGACCCAAACTTCTATTTATACTAATATGGGCGCCTGTCTAGGCCGACTTCTTATTATGGGTCTTCAAATTTACTTTATTCTTTTTTGTGGGCTGACTTCCCTTCGTGGAAATTATATTTCCACTTTATTATTATTTCATGTGGGCCGAATTCTCTTCTATGGTCTTCTATTTCACTTTATTCTTTTCCAAGGTGTTCTACAACTATTCAATGGTATTCCTTTGACTTCTGGGAATCTTCTTCTTCTTTAAGAAAAGTTGTCTAGGAGGAAAATACCTCACATAGCAAAAACAACATCAACACTCCCTCTTAGTTGGGAAGGTATCTTTCCACTATGTCTTCATCCAATAGTCCACTGAATGCTCTACAATAAATTAGTAGCACACAACTAATACCATGTCAATGGTAGCTCGAATCATCCCCTAAAATCTCTCTATGATTATGTCTCAATCAATCGGTAGCACACATCTACTTTCAAGCAGTCCAGTAGTCTCCACGACTGCATGGAAATCAACTAGTAGCACACAGCTACTACAATGCCACCCAATGGAACAAAACTACTGCCAAGTCATAGTAGTACATAAATATTGTCATAGTGGTACACAACCACTGCCATAGTAGTACAAAACTATTGTCCAGTGGTACACAACCACCACTAAAGTAGTAGACAACTATTGTCCAATGATACACAATCATGCCATAGTAGTACAAAACTATTGTCCAGTGGTACACAACCACCACTAAAGTAGTACACTACTATTGTCCAATGATACACAATCATTGCTAGTGGTACATAACCATTGCTAGTGGTACATAACCACTGCTAGTGGTACACAACCACCGCTATAGTAGTACACAACTACTTCCATAGTCCTCCCGACTGTGTTTTGATGTTCCTTTTTCTTTTCTTGTAGTATTATTCACACCCATCCACCTTGCATGGTATGGTGAATACTGCTTATGTAGCCCCATTCACACATAGCCACCTCGCATGGCTTAGGCAAGGCTATCCCATGGTCCAAGACCATGCTCCAAGTCTTATTCTCACCTAGCCACCTCGCATGGCATAGAAAATACTTTCCACAAGTGTTATTCACACCTAGCCACCTTGCATGGCATAGGAAAGAATCATACCAGGATGTGATGTTTCTCCTCTCTCGGTAGTCTTATTTGCACCTACCCACCTCACATGGTGTAGAAAAGACTACAACCATAGCCCCATTCAAACCTAGCCACCACACATGGCGTAGGAAAGGCTATGATGCAAGTCTTATTCACAACTAGCCACCTCACATGGCATAGGAAAGGATTGATATATATCTTAATCACACCTAGCCACCTCACATGGTGTAGGAAAGATCTGTACCCAACTATACATTACTCCCTCAGTCACCTCACATGACTCATATGGGAAACCTTTGGCCAGAGGGGAAAGTCGAGTGGAGGTGAAACATCAAGCCTCCCTCTCAACGATGGTGGACATTTTGCATCACGCCAAGATTGTCTCTGAAGTACTCATACTTCACTCTATACATAGGCTTGGTGAGAATGTTTGCTATTTGCTCATCAGTGGATATGTAATATAGCTCCACAACTCCTCTCTACACCATGTATCGAATGTAGTGGTATTTGATCTCTATATTATTTGACTTGTCATGAAACACATGATTATATGACAGCTTCACACAACTTTGATTATCACAATATATCAAAGTTGGCTTCAACTTTGGATCAAATAACCTTGCAAGTAATTTCTGGAGCCACACTACTTCAAAACTTGCAACATTGGTTGTAATATACTCTACCTCTATTTTACTGAGTTCCACTGACGGCTGCTTCTTGCTCAACCATGAGATCATGCCTGATCCCAAACTGAAGCAACACCCTAAGGTTTTTTTTCTGTTCCACTGCACTCCCTTCCGAGTCAGAGTCTACATAAAATGATAGCTTCATTTCTACATCCAATACATATTTCAATCCATATCCAATCGTACCATGTAGGTACATCAACACATTTTTTTCTTTTATCCAATGTACATGTATGGGTTCAACCATGTAGTGACTCAAAGCATTCACTGCAAAACATATGTTCGGCCTGGTGTTAACCATATACATCAAGGATCCAATCAATTTTTTGTACATAGTGGGATCCACCAAATATGAAGATGAATCACTTAAGAAATTCAGATTTTTCATCATAGGTGTGGCCATGGACTTGCATTCCATCATCTTGAACCTATGCAGGATATTAACAATATATTTTCCTTGTCTAAGGAAAATCTCATTTGGCCTATTCCACGCCTCCAATCCCAAGAAATAATGCATCAGACCTGTATCCTTCATCTTGAACTTTGAAGTGAGTTCCCTCTTTCACCCATCTGCGCTTCTCATCTCGTGTAAGAAACATGCCATCCAATATGAAGGGGAAACCATCCCCAAGCTCATCAAGATAATTGTTTGGCATATCCTGCCCTAGGTGCCTACTTAAGCCCATACAAATCCTTCTTCAATCTACGTAAATGAGACTCCTTCTCATGTATATTTTGGCTGCTCTATGTACACTTCTTCTCACTACTGGAGCAAATGTATCATAATAATATTATCCCTCTTGCTGGGAGAATCCTCTGGCCACAAATCAATCTTTTTACATCTCTATGCTTCCATTTTCATCATGCTTGACCTTGTCTATCAACTTCGAAGTCATTGTTGACTTCCCATCTTGTCTCTGAACCAAGGAAAAATCCATATCTGATTCCTTCTGACTGGCTTCCTCCTTTGTCACTGAAACAAGGGAATCCTCCCAGGAGGTCTCATATATCCTCGAAGCCTATGAAGATTTGGTATAGCCTCCTCAACTCATGGCACATGTCTACCAGTCCTAGAAGACATCTCTCTCTCCCATCTAAATCTTAGGAGGAATATTTTCTGAATGAAAGTTTCTAAACCACTGACTCTCTTTGAGATCATCTCTGAGTCTGTATGCTCCCTATGAAGCTTGAATCCCTCTAAGTCTATATAATCTTTGAATCCATATGCTCCCTCTGCATGTTCTGACCTCCTTTGAAGTATGATCTCCTATGAACTATCCTGGGGAGACTTCTCCTCCCTATTGGATCCCGAGGGATGACTCCCTATGAACTCTGTCTCCTTCTGAGCTGGTACTTGGTGGGGCCACCCTCCTTACCATTGGTTGAGCCATCTACTCCTCCTCACGATATGGCTCAGCAATGCCATATATCTGTATCCCCTTTGCATCTAGCAAAGTATCACATGACCAAAATGGTCTCTTCCTAGTCACTGCAGGGATTCTAGGTAGGCCCTTTTGGCTCTACTGACTCTTCCTAATGATCCAAAGAGTGATCAACTAAACTAGAGGGATTTGTATAGTCAACTTCGAAGCCTTCTTCTCCTTACAATTAATCTCTATATGAGATACTATGTATCCTACAAAAGTACCCTTCTTTTCAAAAGGTTTTGATTTCATCCTTTTCTCCTTCATTACATGGATGTGTATGGTCATGTACATAGCTCTATGTATGGATAGTCTGTTACATGTCTTAGCTAGAGAGCATCTAATATTTTTCCTCTTGCAACCGTCATTATAGATTCCTCTTAGAGATATCTCCTGTGACCTGCCTAGAAGAAGAGAAACAATAAGGGAAAACAATAGAAAAGAATAATAATCTTATAATAGAACAATAATAAAAACAAGAACGAGAAAAATCATCACAATATCTCATTTTCAGAGCTATCACTAGTGACCTGCCTAGAGCAAGAGCTTAAATAAAAATACAATAACAAGAAATAAGAACAACATTCTTCCAGTGTTGTGACCAATCATTCCTCCATGCTAACCTACTCAGAACAAGAAACAAGAACAACAACATATCCATGGTAACCTCTATGGAATTTGCATGATAACATGCCTCGAACAAGGTCAACAACCAAGAACATCTCTAGAGGATATCAATTTATCTTGTAAACAAGTGCATCATTAATACTGAAGAATTATGTTTTACTTAATGATCATAATACCAAAAATATTCAAGTGTTACTGAACATTTGATAGCAATAGCAGTAATAGAACTCTAAAGATTGTTATTATAGTTACAACACTTACTTAGGTTGCAGCAGTATAAAATATCAAATCCGATATGAAAACCTAGACTCTAGTTGTTGTTGTCGCATTTAAGTTGGTCGATATTGTAGGAGACATTGTCACTATTGCCTTCAACTCTTGGGATTCCTCTGAGTGCACTAGATCTAAGATCCCTTTGGATCTATTGTCACTGCTTGGATAAATGTCATTTTTCCAAGTGTATGTCTCCTACAAACACCCTCATCTTATATACAAGTACACCATACAACTTTGTCTTCTAATTTAAGACATTACATCAATAAGAAAAGGTAGAAATCTGAATCAGAAGGTTCAATGTCCAGGAAAATGTCAACAAGCCTAAAACCCTAAAAAAAGAAATTTTGACAGAAAATCAATATGAGAAGTGCAGTAGGTGCACTAGAGTAGGGCGAGTTGATTAGTGATGGATTTTGTCCCAAACGATTTTATAATAAGTTCTCAATGAGCTTGACAAACAAAACTGTGCAACGGAAAATTGCATGTGCAACGACATATCTCAATAATGTGGAAAATATCATGATCTTCCTTCTAGCAATTATATTGTTCTAAAGGAAACCTACTCTGATACCATGTTATATTTTCATTAGTTTCATTAACATTAGATTTACCATAGAATTTTTGTCTTCTTTTAACATTCAATAATCATATACTGAAATATATAAGCAACAGATAAACAAGCACAAGAAGACACAAATATTTATCCTAGGGAAAACCCAAACTCGAGGAAAAAACTAGCCAACTTTTCTTAGAGAGAATATTCCAATACAACCATGAACAAGATCTAATCACAAGAGAAAATGAACAATGAATAATCCTGATAAAAAATACTTATCTCTTCTTCTTGTCAAACCCTAGAGAGGGTAGACAATTGATCAACACCACAAAATTGGAACCAAGATGGCACACCAAAAAACTCACATGAATATAGGTGCATCAATAGAACTGGAACCAAATAGATGGAACCACAGATTTTGTGCCACTAATAACCGGTAACTTCAACTGCCACTGCAACTACAATTTCTACTACTACTGCAACTAATAACTAGTACGAAGCAACTGAGAAACATCACACAATATTAGATAAACTCCTCCAGAGGCAGCACAGAAGAAAAATCACCAAGATCCACCAATAATGTCCTTACACGAGGTGGGTCGCACTCTCCAAGAGAACCAGGGACCAAAAATAGCGAAATTGTTGCAACTGTAGTTGCAACTGCCTATTGTGCACTCTAGAAGGAGAAATGTCTGTGTGTACAAATGAATTGACCAAGAATTGTATTTATACTAATCAGGGTGCTTGATAGAGGTATTACACAAGAGAAATCACCAAGATTCACCAAGAATATCCTTCCCCTAAGTTGGGCGCACTCTTCAAGAGAAGTAGAGACCAGAAATAGTGAAATTGTTGCAACTGCAGTTGGAGTTGCCTAGTGCGCACTCTAGAAGGCGAACTTTATGTGTGTACAAATAAAATGACCCAGACTTGTATTTATACTAATCTGGATGCCTGTGTGGGCCGACTTCTTATTCCGGGTCTTCAGATTTACTTTATTCTTTTATATGGGACAACTTATTTTCCTAGAAATTATATTTCCACTTTATTATTATTTCCTATGGGCCGACTTCTCTTCTATGGTCTTCTATTTCACTTTATTTTTTTCCAAGTTGTTCTTCAACTATTCAATGATCTTCCTTTGACTTCTTGGAATCTTATTCTTCTCTAAGAAAAAATTTCAAGTAGGAAAATACCTCCCACAACTACCAAAGCATCAACACATATCAAACCTTGGTTTTTTCTAGAGTCCCAAGGTGGCTCCCAATCTTGCCGATTTTCCCTGCAACCTCGCTTGCATCCTCCTCATCCACAATCGGGATAGGGTAGTCTTGTGAACCAGGAAGAATCAAGTCCCTAGAGGTGCTCTTGGTATTTTCATTGTTATGCTCCTCAGGTGTGACTGAATCCAATACTGAATTGGGATCTACAAAAGAGTTCAAATTTTCCTTTGAGCATATTGATTGCCTAAAGAGTGGCATCATTATCCTTCCAGACTTTCTCCACTACCTAGGATGCCATAGAATTAAAAATACAATAAGTTTCTACAAGTTTGAAATACTTAGTTTCTTTAGTCCTTGAGTATTGCAGGTCATCCACACATGCCTTAACTTCTTGAACAAATTATGCTTCTGAGGTGTTATATCATCGGCGTGTAACTTCTTCCTCTATCTCTGTTGTTATTTTCTCTCATCTTCATAGCATAGGTATTTGAATCTAGACTTGGCCATCCAGGTTGCCCTCGCAGCCCTGGTATGATTGACCAAGCATTAGGAGGAGGAATCCTCGTAATGATTTCCTTTCTAACTACTCTATCATGTTCCTTTCCTAGCCATTATCCTAATACTTCCTACATTAAACGCCATTGTCTAGTTGTCCATTGTCGTTTTTTTTCTTATTCATGGTTGGATTCCGACGAAGACTCATCCACAATCCATTACTCGCCCAATGCTTCGAAAATCACTAAATTTTCCTTTGATCTTAATTATCTCTGCATCATAGAAAATTTTCCTACTTAAGCCTTACTGGAGTAAAAGTCCAAGTGATCTCCTCAACAAGCTTCCAATCCAAAACCCAATCCCATATTCCTTGAATTTCAAACTCACTCCTCCATCTTAGGTGATCAACCTCACTCAATTTTGCTAACTTCAAACCATTGCAATGGCCTCTCAACTTTAAATAACCATTCACTTCATCTCTCACATCCTAAAGTCTTTTCATCAGCACTTCTGGGACGATCATCTTGAATTCGTCTGAAATAACAATACTCCCAAACATTCTCACATAACTACTCTTCATTATGCTTGGCTTGTTCCATGATTGTCTCTATACGATCCTCCTTCCCTAGCGACAACCACTTACTTTCATATCTCGTCGTACAACCACCATCGCGCCGGTTGAATCCATATGTCCCGACTAGTAACCAATTGTACTAGCATAATGCTCAAGTTTCAAAGTTGGCATAGTTGACATGACGTTTGTTAGGCCCATCAGGAATTCCCTGACCCACCGTCGGTTGAAGTATGCGTCATTTCGGTTCACTCCTTTATCCTTATGTCATTCGAGATGGCATTGTTGTCTTGTTGAGACTCTAGGTGGCACACATATTCTCGACGTTTGACACCCCATCCGAGGGTCGTAGAACCACTTTTTTAATTTAAGGGTTGATTTTAAGATTTTGGTTGTAACGATATTAATTGTTAAGACCATGGTTTCAAACAATTTGTAATTTTAACTCCAAAAAAAGGGTACCTCTACTAGCACCACATTTTATTTCAGGGCTTGATTTTAAGGTGTTTGTTTACAACATTTTAGGTCACGGTTGGAAAATGTTGTAATTATGACCCTAGAAAAAAAATGCCACTAGTGACACCACTTTTCAAAATAGAGGTAAAAACAATCATTAAATGTGATATTTAAAAAAGTAAAAACTCTAAAGAGTTCTCATTAACTCGATAATGTAGTTAATTACATTAAAATACTAAAAATATTGAAAAAAGTTTGTTGTTAATTACATTAAAATACCAAAAATATTGAAAAAAGTTGAAATAATTATTTGGAATATTAAGTTGGAAATATTTTAAAAACCAACACTTTGATTTTTTCTTAAGTTGTCTTGATATTATGCCATCTTAATTTCCTCGCTCCTTATCTAAAAAAAAATTAATGTTTTTTGAAATCTTTTTATATTTTCTTAAAATGACAAATGGGTGTATCAAAATGAGTTTTTTTTTAAATGAGAAGTAGCTTTTAGAAGCCTGTGAATCCATCACCTTGGGGCTTCTCAGTCTCTCATTATATTTTCTACCTAGTAGTCATTACCGTGAACCCAATCTTGCCCGTTTCTCGATGGAAAGAATCTTGTTTTATATTGTCCTCCTGAAAAGGAGATCGACTACTAATCATTGTGAGAATTTGGGTTTCCTTCGTCAAAATGCAATTTGCTTTCAAATCTACATATTAAAGATTAAAGAGGGGAGGGATTTAGTGATAAGGGGATCTTTGACAACATTTATTTGGTCATTCAAGAAGGGTTTGAGACAACAACCTAACAGTCACAATGATGCTCAAACTTTTAATCTCAAACCAAGCGAGCTACGAGGAAATAATCAAAGGTATAGTAATACAAATACTTTGACCCGCTCCAAGTAACCCTTGTTTTATCCTTTGTTTTTATTAGTGTTTTTTTTTCTCAATTTTCTTTCGTTGAAATTGTATCTTCCAGCCACATTGAAAATGTTTCATATCGATTGCTCTGAAATTATTCAAAGTTTTATTTCGGTTTTTTCTTGGTTGATTCGTTTCATTTTATCATAAAATAAAGTATAAATTTTCACACCTCCAAGATTTGTGCTTGAGTCCAATATTGACATCTCGTGGATGTGTGGCACTGCAAGGGTTCTTACTTGGTAGCTTGGCTCAACCAAATATTCTTCACCCAGGCTATGCCTCTTCACCTACAACATACCCATACTCTATTCTAGGCTATGAGTGAGTCACACTCTTACTCTTCTCAACTCACTTGTATACTTAGATAGTTTGTTAACACTCTTAACACTTAGACATTTGGAATACAATGGAAAAACATGTGAAACACAAGAGATAGAGATATAGTGTATGCGGCACCAACGATGCCTAACACTCGACTTGGTTTATTGTATTGAGAAACTAATTAAATACAATGCAATAAAATGCAGAGAGGATGCTATTGTCCCAATTACAAATATGGGAAGAGTCTCATGACTTGCCCCATACAACAAATTTGTCTAGAATGTGTAAATGTGTCACACCAAAACTCATTTTTCGCACCTTCTTTCCTTAGCCTGGGACGCGCCCTTGCTATGTGCCCACCTCGGACTGAACCACTCTATGTGTCATGCCTTTTTTCCTTCTTCTTTACTTCTTGGTTCATCTGCCTCACGCTCTTATATGGACTCCAGTCATCTCTATTTGTGAACTGTGGATTCCTTTGGATGGCATGCCCCTTCGTGGACTGATGTGCCCCTTCACGGACTGGCACGCCCATCAACTGTTGCGCTCGTAAACCTTCACGTCTTTTCAGATCGGCACACCCCATCCTTGGGAACATTCCCTTTACCTTATGTTCTTCCTTGTGCCATCTGACGTGACTCTGTGGGTGTGTCGAGGGGGTCATCCAACCTCTCCAACATCCCTAGGATTCCAAGGGTGGGAAAGTCCACTCCTTGGATGTGCGCCCAAGTCGCCCCATCCTTTCCCAAATGCAACCCAAATATATATTTGTGGTTGCAAGGAAATTGATGCACATTCCCCCTTGGATATGCACGCCACCATCATGTTCCCAAGGTGCTCCTTCCCATGCCTATAAGACAAGTACTTTCCCAACTGAATGCATCCTCCTTGTTCTCTCTACTCGAATGTCTCTTAATCCTCCCAAGGAGAACACACGCTCGGCAGGTGTCGCAAGAGGAATTACATGCTCCCCAACTAGAGTTCTTATCATACCAACAACTTTCATTCTACTTGTGATCCATATCTACCCATGTCAAACTCCCGAATCATGTCCACATATTTCCACAAGGACCCATATCTCTCCCAATTGTTCTCTTCGTCAATTATTTCCTTCCAATAGAAAAAACACTCATGTACTTGACCTATACCAAGTCTCAAGATGTGATGTGCCATAATATTATCTACCTCCAACTATGGCTTGTCCGCAACCATGGTCGGTGCTCTAGAGGGTTCAAATCGACTTGGGTCATCAAGGTCTCTTTGGAATTCCTTGAAATCATTAATGTGGAAGGCAGGATGAATATGTCGCATGTGGAATGACAAATTCAATATGTAGGTGACGTTTCCAATATTTTCAAGGACTTTGTTCGGTCTCTCATATCTATGCACAAGAGATCGAACCATCCTTTAGGTGGTGGGAACTGATCTCTACTCAGCTTGAGGAATATGAAATCTCCTACTTGGAATTCTATGTTGCGCCTACTACGGTCTACCCACTGCTTCATTCTTCCTGTTGCATTAATTGAGTGTGTGTGAGCTATCTCCAACCAATCCTGCCAACTCTTCACAAAACCCACAACTCCTGGATTCATTCCATAGTATCCACGTGTCACAAAATGAGGAGATGTGGGTTGTTATCCATTCTTCAACTCGAACATACTATAGCCCATCGTTGAACTCTTATGCAGTTTTTAATTGAATTGGGTGGCATCCAACAAGTCCAAATAATTAATCTAATATGTGTGTACATAGTACTTCCGCAAGTAGTCCTCCAAAAGTGTGTTGATTCTTTTGGTCTTCCCATTTTTCTAAGGATGATAGGTCGAATTATTCAACTTCTTCATCCCCACAAGCTTGAAAAATTTTGTCCAAAACTTACCAGTGAACCTTGCATCCCTATCTGATACAATGTCCAAAGGAAGACCTCAATACTTCACTATATGCTTTAAAAACAACTTCACAACTTATTCTACATTGTAAGGCATATTCATCGCAACAAAGAACACATACTTGGAGAATTGATCCACCATGACCAAAATGCCATTGTATCCTTGCACCATCGAAAGTTGTGTGATTAAGTCCACCAAGACACTCATCGATGGTGTCTCTGGAATCAGTAAAGGATGAACTATCCTACTCTCAATCTGGTGTTTTTCTTGTCCTTATAACATACAATGTAAGTGTGAATGTCCTCCTCCACATCCTACTTCATCCGCTCCCAAAATTATCCTCGCTCCAACAATGCCAACGTTCTATGCTATCATGGGTGGCCAACCCAAGCCAAGTCGTGATATTTCTTCATGAGTTCCCTCCTAAGGTTAGACGACTTAGGGACATATATTCATTCCCCAAAATATAACCGTCCATTGCATACCCAAAAATTTCACATTTTGACATCCTTCACTTGTTTCATGATGTTCTTCATCATGTGATAATACTCTAACTCTTCCTTGATCTTTTCATGGAATTCTTCCAAGACATGAATCTGATTGCCCCCTGATGTAGGCAACTCATCCTGCTCCTCTAGGATTGTGAGTTGTGTCTTTCTGCTCAAGGAATCCATGATAGTGTTGAATCTTCTCGACTTATACTCAATGGTCATGTCAACTTCTATAAGGAATTCCTTCCATATTGCATCCTTGGGTGAAAAATTCAGTTGCATCACATAGTAACTCATCACAATGTTATTTGTCTTCACAAAAAATGACTTTCTCAACAACTATTGTCTCCAAGTCTGCAAACAATGTACTACAATAGTCATCTTCTTCTCATGAACATGGCACCTTCGCTCATGATCTTGGAGCTTTCTTCTCTCAAAGACAATCAGATTCCCCTCCTGTATCAAAACTACTCCAATGGAAAAGTATGATGTGTCTATTTTCACTTTAAACGATTTCTCAAAGTCTAGTAACAATTATGCATTTTATTTCTCAAGATGCAGACTTGCACCTCTCTATCCAGTTCCATGATTTCTCCTTTTTCAACAAGTCAGTTAGTGGTGCATCAATCTTCGAATAGCTCTCTACGAACTTGTGATAGTAGTTGGCTAGCCCAAGGGAATATCTCACATAATGAACTATTTGCGGCTCTTCCCAATCTTCGATTTCCTTGACCTTCGCAGGGGTGGATGCATCGATGTGAAATTATCTCAACCTTCCCATTTTCCAAGACGAATATGAACAGAGGAGTCAACTCCAATTACTTCCTTTTTCTTAGAGTTTACTACCTTCACAACAACTCCACAGGAAGAATTTCTAAGTGCCATCTCCTTCACAACTTTCGTATTTAGAAAATTATGCGAGGCCTGTGAGTCCATGAGGGCTTACATTGTTTTCTCGTTGATAACCAGATCGAAAAAACACAATTGATGGTATTGGATTCTTGGTTTTCCACCCAATGCACCTATCCTTTGTACCATGTTGCAAGATGAGCCTTACCACTCTTTCCGCGTTAAGTGAAAAACATAAACAAAATCACAACAAAACATACATGAATTATACCAATCTTCTGTAGATTGTGTGGGAGTGGCCCTTGGTCCAACCCACTTTGGTTCCAAGGTGCATTGTTTCAAGTCCCTACAGATCTTGGTTCGCTCCTCCAACCAAGTCTCCTCTTCCGTAGGTCGTGGAGGGAAACTTGAATCATCCTAGCTTGAGTCATCCATGACCTGCCTCTATCGTATGACTTCATCCTCCTCTGTCAAAGAGACGCACCACTCCGAGTCACCCATTCCCGGACCATGCAAACGCTATCATACTATGTGCTTCATCTTTTCATTACTCTTCTTCACAAGACTTGCAAAAATGCTCCGATACCATCTGTCGCGCCCCCAAGAGTTCTTCCCAACTCCAATCTCGGAATTTCTAACATGCAACACCACGAGGGTTCTCACTTGGCAGCATGGCTCAACAAATGATACTTCACCTAGACTATGCCTTTTCACCTAGAGCATACACATACTATGTTCTAGGCTACAAGTGAGTCACACTCTTACTCTATGCAATTCACTTGTATACTTAGACAATTTGTTAACACTCTTAACACTTAGTCATTTGGTATACAATGGAAAAAGACATGAAACACAAGAGACATAAATATAGTGTGGGTGACACTAGTGATGTGTAATACCCAGCTTGGTTTATTATATTGTGAAACAGATTCAATGCAATACAACACAATGCAGAGAGGGCGCTATTATCCCAGTTACAAACATGGGTAGAGTCCAAGGACGATTTTAAGGATGAAAAATGATTTTAAATGTAGAAATCTTGGCAAATCTTACTAATCTTTAATATGCCAACTATAAATGTTTGGCGATATTTTTGTAAAAATATTCAAATTTCTAAGGATTCTGTATTGTTTTTATAAAATTTTGGCGATTTTTAAGGTAAAATAATTTTATCCTATAGAATTTGGGCTAATCATTTTTAGAATAGAGAATCTTTTTTGGGGAAAAACAATGGAAAATTATCCCATGAGAGAAATTCAGCCCTTAAAATCATCCCTGGTAGAGTCTCATGACTCGACCCATGCAACAAAACTTTTGATATTTCATAGATTCATCACACTAAGACTCACCTATCACACCTTATTTCCTTAGCTTGCGGTGCGCCCCAACTGTGCACCCACCTCAAACTGAACCACTCTATGTGACATGCCTTGGACCTTCTTCTTGCCTTCTTGGTTCATCTTCCTAATGCTCTTATATGGAATCCAATTGTCTTTATTCACAAACTATCACATCCTTTGGGTGTTGTGCACCTTCATGAACTGACACATCCATTGAATCGACGTGCCCCTTTGTGGACCAACATGCCCATTGAACCGACATGCCCCTTCACCTTTGTGTCTTTTCAAACCAGCATGCCCCATCCTTGGGTATGTGCCCCTTTCCTTGTGTTCTTCCTTGTGTCCGCCGATGTGACTCTTTGTGGGTGTGTCGATGGGGTCATACAACCTCTCCAATGCATCCATGTTCTCAAGGATAGGGGGTCCACTCCTTGAGCATGCACCCAAATTGCCTAGTCATTTCTCAAATGCAACCCAAGTCTACATCCTCCGTCACAAGGCAAGTGAGGCGTCTTCCCCCTTGAACCTGCACATCACCATCATGTGCCCAAGGTGCTCTTGTCGTGCCTATAATACAAGTACTTTTCCAACCAAATAAAATGCATGCTCCTCCTGCTCTCTACCCCACTCGTCTCTGAATCTACCCAAGGAGCACATGCTCTCGATTGATGTGGCTAGAAGCCTTACATAAACCATAAGATGAAAATATAATTTCATTTTTAGGCAATTTTTATGAGTATATAAGTTTGTAATATGAGAAGAGATATGTTTTTTGTACAAATGGATAGGAATTTTTGAGACCGATATAATTTATATCTGTAAGAGCATGTGTAACACACTTATTATATTTTTTAATATAAGTTTTTTTTTTTNAAAAAAAAAAAAAAAAAACTATAAAAAAAAACCTATAGAACATGAATGGATTTATTTTTTATTAGTTTATACAATTAAGAGCCTAATTAGACGTACTCTTTAAAATTGAATTTAGTATTTTTGGCCGGGGCTTTTACTGTTTTACTGAATATAACTTTATGATGGCAATTGCTGGTTTAAATTATGATAACACATATACTTGTATATATAATTTGGATAAAATTTGTAATTCATATATTTTGTTGTGTTTTTATATATTTAAAAGAAAATTTAATAAAACATTTCTGTC